>MU912785.1:17144-39487 GCA_036418165.1 Cooperia oncophora
GGAGAGATCACACGAAAAAAAAAACATCTTTCACCGTGTTTAAACGAGGCATGCGGCCACGCCCACCGTATCTCCGAGATATATAAAATGATTGTTAGTTTCGTGCTACGGCTTCACGCACCGAGTAGCCGAATATTTCCTGGCTAGTTGACTTGAGACAATGCAGCACTGCCATCTTTAATCGAGTGGTTCCTAAGGAGGACCCCGCCTGCGACGCCTCTTTCGCCGCGATTCAGGACTAACGATACACCCATACAGCACACGAGCCCCGATGTGGACTGTACAACAGTGAAGTTGGCTGCCATAACTTCAACCGTCAACCTTCTTTTGAACCAGTAAGTCAAGCGATACAGCGACCTTTTGGCCCCATTTTTTGAAGGCTCATGAAGGAAGAGGCTCTCAGAAAACTGTACGTGAACCGTCTCTTCAAACCATCGGAATACTGCTTCAGTTCCGTTGGGAAGATTAAAAATAAGGTCCCTTTTAACGACCTATCATATTAACAAGTTCGCACTTTACTGGAACCTCATTGTAGCCCTAGGGCTTTGATAATAGCAATAACAGCGCTAATTGATAACACGCGGCAGGAAAAAGATGTTTGAACACCAAAACAGTCTTATTCTCTGCTGACGAAGGGGCGTGTCAGTGAGGTTGGGTTCGGCGCGCTGCCAGTTCATTCTCCGTCAGAACTTGAAGTAGGTAAGCAATAACGATTGGTGGTAAACGACTGTTACGAACGATATGACAAAGTCTTGTCGCTAGCCGGAAGAAAAAGGAAAAGGAAGGGCTGGCGCCGCGCCCCATCATCAGCAGCGAACGAGACTATACAGGATTTCATGTTGTACTTTCAACATCACGGTACGTGAGTTCTTCCACGGGGAAATTCTTAAACGGGAGGATTTTACAGTATAGGAAAAGTCATGAAACTTAGTTGAATTGTATTCAAAGTTATTTCTTTAGCGATCCGAGATTGTTACAAATACTTTACTTGACCAACGTTTCGGCAGTATTGCCTTCTTCAGAGCCTGTAAATCGAAACCTATTTTCGAAACAATTCGTCCTAATCCCATTTCAGATTGCATAGTGAAATTCAAGGTCAAGCAGTCTATGAAATATCGTAACCGGGCTAATTTTTTCAGGAGATGTTGCTTGCAGTCGGCACCCTGAGCTTGAGGATCTGGCAGTGAGGTTTTTATATGTACTTGAAACGCCATAATTAGGGCCAAACTGCTTATGACTGATTAGTTCAGTTATACGTCTAGTACTGAAAGAGGAGAGATTAGTTCTACACATTCACGCCCAGGATTCAATGAAGACCAACAAACCAGCCATCAAAAGCGATATCGAGAATTAATTCTCTAATTCTCTAATTGGGTGTCACCTTCATTATCATAATTTAATTGGGTCATTCTCAAAGAGCAATAGCACGTGTCATTGAAATAGTGAAAGTTACTTGGGAGAAAGAATTCTTGACCGCAAAATGACGCAAAATGACTCATTAGGGAATGATGGAAAAGACGTGCCACACCCATGTCAGGGACAACGCCTTTCTTTATCTGGCCGACATCTTTCTTGAAAACTGGAAATGGCAGTCAGAAAATTTGATAACTTCACCCAAGTAGCAATTTGACGTCAAACACTCGTTGCGTCGAGGCTGTGCCTGGCGAGGGTCGAAAAACAACTTCAGCACTGAGAACATTTCGTGTGAATGTTAAATATCAGTATCATTTAATGAATATTGTTCAATGAATATTCATATTGGTCATGGGAATCTGAGCCTTATTCTGAGTACGACTGCCCATTCCGCAAGTAGGTCATGAGAGAGGAGAATAATTACTCTTGCAAATCGACTCGCCTACAAAGTCGACTTTCTATGAAATATAGAGCAACCTGATATACCATAGTTATCTGCCGCATCCAGTACGTTTCGTAACACTGATGAAAGCAAGTTGAATACACCGGGTCACCTTGAAGAGCGCTTTAAATGTAGGGGCCATTTCGATGGTGTTGTGCAGTTCTAAAAGGCTATGAACTGCTACAAGTCCAGTTGCAGGCCTTTCGCAATATTGTTCCTAGATTGGGAAGCATTCAGTGCTGAAAGGTGTGAAGGAAGGATTACCAGATGTTAAAGTTAATCTAAACAGAGGAAGAAGGAGCACTGCGCCGGGTAAACCTAGCTCAGAAAGAGATTACGGTACCTCGTGAGAAGTGGTTCGTCTACCTCAGAGTATTTAGGACTTTCTGGTCATTACTCATAGCCCGGTGTAATGGGGTAGCACCCACAAATGTCTCAGGCACATTTTTTCATTTCATTACTACTTGTTAGCCTTTCACGATCATTTCTCCTGAAATATTTAAATGTTTCGATAGCTCCTACTTTTTCATGAACCTTTCTTGTGAGTAAACGCGGAAGAGCCATCATTTTTCTCTGAAGACATTCTGAGATTACAATTCATGAGCTGTGAGTTACAAATATACTACCAGATACTGACACCCGTTGAGAAGAAAGTGGAGAAATGCGGGCCAGCATTGGACGAGCACTAAAAAATGCGAGACACTGCTACACGGGAGAAGGCCAGAGAGTACGAGAGAACAAGAAGACGCTGCGACACAAGGGTCCTAAACAGAATTTAGCGCAACGTCCCACCTATCTTTAAAGATTCAGGTGTGCTGCTATGCCCTGTCCCAGATGGGTGAAGCAACCTCCACGAGTGGCTTTCCTTCGGCTGATGACGACCGCAGTACTTTGTCAAGCTGCATATAAGGGACAACCTCTGAGAATGATCACATGACACAGGACTACTTCTGCAAGGAAGGAAATCTACCCATCAGGTGGTTGCGGAATCTGTTTTTGATTCCCCCCCCCCCCCCATGCAGCTCTTCGTTTCCCTTATCATCTGCCATTAATAGTATTAGGCTGTTTACACTTTACTCGTCATGACAAAAACCATTAGTTGAAGCTCGAAAACAGGCGGTGCACTCACGTACGAGAACGGTCCTTCCTACACACTAGATGAGCGTGCCACTTCCTCCGCTCAAAAGTGCACGGGAACGGATCTGTAGAATAATGGTACCTGAGTGTCGTCTTCATACTCTTCAAGACGCAGCACTTCCGCCAATACCAAGGTCGCGCAGCAAAACACTGCAACATGCCCTCAGCGGTAGAGAGCAACCAGAAGTAAGAGGGCGCGGACAAGTAGCACCTTTGGCTATGGTTAGGCGCATGACTGGTCGCGCGGCAGCGCGGCGAGATATGGAGACGGCACCCGGGTTCCGCTACCCTTTAGCTCCGCTGCCGTCTCCGCACTGTTGACCGGAGAAAGGGATATGCTACTACATCTGCGAACCCAATCTCCGTTCACACGGCAAGGATCAAGATCCACTTAAGTGAGTGTGCAGTTTGCCTCAAAATAAGCAAAGGAAAAATAAACAAGTCAACAAAATAAGAAGAACCACAGTAGAATTATGAAGTATGCCTAGATTCATGCAACAAGGCCTTTGGTTAATCAGTGAGAAAAAGGTAAAGATATTCACAACAGCTGGATTTATTTATTTCATTCCGAGACAGCCGAGACATTCCGTTCATTTGGAAAAGAGCAACTTGCCAACTGAGAAACTAGAAATATAGAGAAATATCTTTTTTCACGAGATATAAGTGATCTCACCGCTTTCTAACTTTGGGATCCCATACTAAAACAAGCCTGGGGCGTTGGGTGAATAAGTAAGCAGGAGAAATAGAAACAGATAAAACCACCAGTACAATCTATTGAATTATTAAAGTAGTTAAAAGATAATATGTAAGTCATTCTGTGCTTACCAGGGTTGTGCCTAACAGAAGACAGTCAACGGAGTTCCCGTCGTATGTTGGGTATTCTCAACGAGGGGGAGGGGTCGCACTTGGCGCTGGAGAGAGGAGAGTCGTATTAGCCTTTGAGAAAAATGATGCCGGATTTTTGACTTTTCTCAGTTTCTCCTGTTCCAAGTACACTCCCCATATCGACTGTTTCAATACAAATATTATCTTTATTGGGGAAAAAAAGTGCAGGAAATATTTCGAAAAATCCGGAAAAGTGATAGTAGGAAGTTGGGAAAAATCGGGATGATGATAGGAGGGATGGGAAGTTCCCTAACTGTCCTGATTCAATATGACCCTCTGTTTCTGCCAAATCGTCGTCATGAGAGGCTTGAACATGTTAGAAAAGAAAATTTCCGGTTTCCTTCATGCAACATTTCCTTTACGCAAAAAAAGGACAGGAACAAGAATTCGAACGTGAACCTTGAACACATCACAAAGAAAGTGCGAGAAACAGAAAAAGAGGGAAAGAACGATTGGCGCGTTGGCGGTTACTTTGTTACCGCGAATCCAGAATTAATCAGTTTTTGAAAACGATTCCTCATCAGCAAATGAGAAAGTTCGATGACAAGGTCATGTGCGCTCGAAAATGGTCTATAACATAAAAGGCTAATTCAAAAAATGACAGCTGTAAATCTTAGGGTTTATGGAATGGCAGCGAAAAACAGCAGATGATAGATCGACTATGGAAGTCCGAGAAAACATCCAGACTCCAGAAGCCATTGAGAACGATGGTACGAAAACCGGAAAAAAAATCACTCTGGCAGAATTTCAAAACCTCAAGAAATTTTTTTGTTGAAACATCGCCTGAAACATGTATGAGGAACTACCCTCTATTGGCACTCTCTTTTTTTGGTGTCAATGGCGCCAGTTACCGATATTAACTTGTATTCTAGGGTTACTGAGCACTTTGATCACGAGCATAACATTCAAATTCGGCGCAGGTGGATGTTTATGCAGTCTTGTTCGCTGCGAATGCTGGGGCGTTCCAGGGGAGGGGACTGAGTTTGGCGCAGCGCCAGCCCCGTTCTTCACCAATTGTTGGTCGCGCGCTTCAAAAATTAGTGGAGAGGCGCCGACTAGACCCACTCTCCTTTACGCGCATCAGTATCTGCAGTGGACAGGGCTAGAGCGCTCTGACCGTATGCGCTCAGCTAATGCAGAGCCGGGAGCAGAGCCTGGGAAATAGGAGCACTACTCCCAGGCCTCAGCAGTTTGCTAAATGGCCCTAGCGGCAGGTTCTTATATTCGTCACACGACAGCATTTGAATTACCAATAAAGTGCAGATGCTTATCGCGACGAACTTAGGGGAAATTCAATGGCATCAAGTTGGCGCCGGCCCTACTCTGCAGCTAAATTTTGCCCCAGCCAAGGGTGAATGCAATATAAGGGTACCAAATACCTCTAGCAAGCTCATAGCAGTTTTGTGGCGAGGGCGATCGTGGGAAATCGGCACCGGTCCTATTTTGCCGTCAAATGGTGCCCACACCGATAGTGAATGCTGTGTTCGTATCCAAAATATCACATCACTTTGGTATGCACGTTTAGATCAATTTCAGCGAAAGAAAATTTGGTGCGAAAAAATACTGGCGCCTTAAAAGAATGTCACGTTTGCGGTCAAGGTGCTGAATAACCCCTGGAATTAAAAATTCAGCGAAATGTGGAGAATTTCGGGAAGTGATTGTTGAATAGTGTGCAGAAGCAGCTGATCATCAAGGCGCCAGAGACCAGTGTTGTGAAAGGAAATATGTCAAGAAAGTTGGAATCCACGAAAAAAAAATCATGAATCATAGAAATTCCTTAGGAGGTAAAGAAATGGGATGAATCAGAACTTATTAGACATATGAGTCAGGAAGAATAGCGTACAGAATCAGAGCTCTTGAAATTGCAGAAACTCGGAAAAAGGGAAAGGGAACAGGGAAAATGGAATGAAAGGGGAAGAACGTTTCACAGGAATGAAAATTGACTGCAAGTAGAGAATGAAGTCAACATAAACATGGATCCAAAAATCAAGTGCAAAACGTTGTTTGCTATTGTGCCACTGAGCAAAAACACTCCCAGGGGAACATATCTATACTCAATAACTCGACTCCACGACAAGGGCATATGACGCCATCTCATTGCCTTTGACATGCCATGAAACCTACTCCATGCAACGCGCCTACTAGATGGAACAACTCGTCCGAACCACAACGATATGGAAGCCACAAGTCCATTCCTTATTAGCAGCTACTCGTTGAAGTTCTTCTTTTCACCACACCATTGTAAAACACAACAGGGGATCGTATTTGGAAGCTGGGGAAGGAATCAAATCTTGCCCTGGGAAGAATTTTCTTCACTGTTGATTTTCCCTTCTTGCGCGCTTCATTTCCTGCAATGTTATGAGAATTCCATGGGTGAGTCGTCCTTGGTCGATGGGTGTTCCCATCTCGTGCCGAGAAAAATCTTCCCGAGGAGCGAGAAAATTTCTCCGTTTACTGAGTTTTCGCAGTTTTTTTTTCGTTTCATGGTCCCCCTTCTTAGCTGGTGGCGCCGAAAATTGACCATGCCACTACCATTTTTCAGTGACTGATTCCAGGAATCAAGGGAGACGACCACAACTACCATCCCCCCCACCGCCCTCAACGTCAGGCGTCAATTTTTTTGGGGGGGGGGATAGGGACTGGTAAAAGTGGTAGGAAGTTGGTAGAAAAGATGGGGAAGGGTTTGTACTAGTGGAGGAAATAGGAGAGGGGGTCTATTGTGCAGAATTTCTGCACAACGTGATGGCTTCTCCTGATTCTTACGGAAAACCAAAGCAAGTGAAGGCAAGAGAACGAGCAAGTGAGTTTTACCGGCGGCTTCGAGTCTTTCAGGAGACAGAGAGAGAGAAGAGAGAGAGAGAGAGAGAGAGAGAGAGAAGCAACCACTTCTAATAAAAAAAAGGCGTCGTTCGGTTGGGTGGGAGGGGGAGGGGGCGGTAGATGATTTGCACTTTCTTTGTAAATTCTTGCCAGGTATGAACGAAGCGCATGTTGTTGCACAGCTTTACAGGGATTTACAGGTCTCTACAGCACGCAACGGCGTGATGAATGGAAACTAGCGCAAAGCCTCCACCAAGCCGGGTTCAAAAAAAATCTCGGAGAGATCCATCACTGATCTCGCTGAGGACATATGTGAGGAATTTCATGTTCTATGAGGGGTTTACTTTCCCCTGTTACCATTTCGATTGATGACACATTAAAACCCTCCAATATAATTTTCCTCCAAAGGACATTTTCTCATGTGGGCAATAGGGTTGATGGCCGCTGTTAGCGATATGCATACGCATATTGAATGGTGAATTGAACGATTGGAAAACATATTTTTCAAACATTGCGTTTCTACCCCGAGAAGCGAGCGTTATTTGAGCTCGAGCGGAAACAAGAACAAGCCAACCAAAACAATTCAATTAAATGAGGCTCTCTTCTGAGGAAGAAGCATCGACGGGAGTGCGACGAGATGAATGCTCTGCTGGGTGGCCAGCTGAAGGATGTGTGAGGTTTCAGAAGTAAAAGTAACCATAATGTAAACACTTGTGCTTTGGTTAGAGCTGATTCCACGGTACTGTCGGCACCATTGACCACCCAGTGAGCCACTTGAGAATCTTCTGGACAGATTCTGATGGAAATTCTTCCATGAGGTAGATTTGGGTGATCTCATGCTCTCGGCGATATTTTAACCAGGGCAGGTCGTACATAAGTTCGGAATCCCAGCGAGAGGGGGGGGGTCGCATTTGATCGCTGAAAAAAAAGGGGGGGGGGAATATTTGGCTTCGCCTGATATGCTTTTAGCGTTTGGACTTTGTCGGTCTTCCTGTTTCAAGCGCGCTACTACCCACCGCCGGCGGCAGTACTTAGAAAACTGGAGAAATTTTCGGAAAAGAAAACCTCCGGAAAAAAGGTAGGAAATAGAGAAAATGTAGAATGGAAGGGGGGGGGAGGGGGAAACGTATCAGATGGAAAATTGTGGGGGAGGGGCTCGTATTTTGCAAACTTCTCCAATGGCAGAAGGAGCCCTAATATCAACCCTTGAACACGAGTGTCACATCCGCATAGCGCAGAAACTCCCGGCAATCGCGCAGTGGCGCTAAAAAACCTCAAATTGCCAGATTTGCTGAGAACCTGTTCTCAGAGGTAGCATGACCCCCCGAAGACGAACGTAAAATGAGCATAGCAGAAAATTGCCGGATATGTGCTACGGCCGTTGCGCCGAAATGGCCTGCAGCGGCGGTACCTGCTGCGCAGGCACCAAATATTTTCGGGCCAAATAGGTATGATATTTATATTCAGCGGATCGCACAACCAAGAGGGAAAAACCCAGACGGAATCTACCCATGAAGAAAAACTCCGATGAAAATCTGGCCTGATGTTCGAAAGGGGAGAAATAAAGGAAAACTAAAATATATCGGAATATCAAAAGCGGGCGGAGCAGTCGGGGGCGGGCTTTAGTATCCACGCGTCGATAAGGACTTTGCCAGGAAATCTCGAGTCAGAATGTTTCGCGTTGCGAAAAAAGGCGACGATCACAAGATGGCTACGTGACTACATGAACTTTTTGCCATAGCTGTGCCATGAAGACAAAGAGCGCAGAGAAAGGGCAGCGGTTGCCAGAGCATCGAAAAAGCGAGAGAACACATGGCAAACCCGGGGAAGAGTTTTTCCAAGGGGAGGGAGGGTGAGCCACTTATCATACGTGAAAGGTTGGAATGTGTGACGTTACGTTGACCACAGAACGCAATTTATACGAGTGAGCAGAGAAGATAGGGAAAAACTGAACAAAGAACTAGAAGCTTGTGGTTTCTAGGCTATGAACAGGTGTACCGGTCAAGTTTTTGACATCATCCATAGTCAGTATCCAGTTTTGTAAGTTGTATTATGCATTCTACCATCAGCCAATGGAAGCTTTTTCTTCATTCCTTTATAATCTTACCAGTAGGCTCGCCGGCCGACGCCGGCGCGCCTCCTTCTGTGATACGGGCAGCTTCGCCGGGCACCCCGCATCTCTGGACTGCTCTGGAAGTGAATTATGATTTTTTTGGCGGCACCGCCAACTTTCGGCGCATGCCCCACCCACTGTGGGAGGAACCTCGCATAGATCATGTGTGCTTTCCACATCTTGTTTCATGCCCTATCGATTCTCCAACCTTGACCGACCTCTCCAAGTTGTTCTTCAGGTCGAACCGAATTTCCGGACAGACAAACAACAAACAAACAAACAAACAAACAGGCGAAGCAAGTTATATATAGTGGTGATATCGTAGCCATCTACATTCGTACTGGCTTATTAAACGCGGTGTGGCCCATACAGCAACTTGCGGGGCCAACTGATCTACAAGTCAGTGTTATTGTCCTCCCACACGAATCCGTTCCAATTTACCACCATGGAGGGTAGAAGGCTTGGATGGCATGGGCAGAAGCCGATCCGGGGTTCGATCCCCGGACCGCGCGCTTGGTGTGCGTGCCAGCACTGCCACTACACCACCTCCGCATCATGAAAGCAAATGAAATACATTATTATTCTATTCATGTCATGTTGCTGCTTTCTTGGTTTTTTCTTGTTGCCTCACAAAAACTAGAAAAAAAATTCTTTTTGCTCAGACTTCGCCTACAGCGGTTATTCTGTGCCCTGATCATGCCAGTTTTTGGCATCAGCCCCATCTGGCGCCACCACCATTTTCGAGAAACGATGAAAACTCATACATGGGGGAAGGGGGGGGGGGGTTTAAGTGACATCGTGATCATATAGGTACATTTATTCAATGTAATGTAGGCTCACCCTCTTCGGCTCCGCTCTGGTAGGACTGAGCCTGGGGAAGGGAATCCCTCCTCGTCCCAGGCTCGGCCACTGTGAAGAGCAGTGTGGCGCTGATGTCAAACAATGGATGTATTCGTGATCTGGACGCCAAATAACCCCAGTATGCTATTTTAACCAAATTTGGTAAAAAATAGGTGGTCCCGAATAACAACAGCGCCACAGACGAATTTATATTCGCGATCAGGACAGTGAATCATGTGGCCAGGTTCCAAAGTTCCAGTTCAAGTTTTTTTCTAGGAGGGACAGGGTTTGGTTGCCTGTAGACCTTACAAAATTGGGACATTTTCCTATTGTTTAGTCATGTTTGACTTGTGCTTCAAATCAATAGGAAGATGTGCCGTTTAAGTGGCCACTTCACGTAAACTTGTCTGCTGCCATACCAATAAAAAAAGTACATGGGACATACAGTAACTGTTAACATTAGGCTAGGAGCGATTGAGGGGAGCCATGGCAAACAAATGTTGATCGGAACGTAAACATTAGAAAGGTGGAAAACGATCAAGAAAAAGCTACTGGTATCATTGAACAGGTATTCGTTGTATGAATTCCACGAGAATGTTGCAAGGGGTTCGGTTCTCACGTGAAAAAATACTGCGCCTGATTAAGAGGCAATGATAAGAGCGGTGAAACTATGGGGTATGTGAGGAGAGAAAGAGAGTCTGAGCACTGGAGTGAAAAAAGCCAATGTGAAATCCATTCTGAAAATGGACGACTTGAATCGCACGGAATCGAAAACGTGAACGAAACAGGAGTGAGTTCGGCGGCACGAGGAAAAAAACGTGACAACATCACGAAGTGCAACAAACCACTGTGGTAAACACGGCGATGCTAATGTGAGGTGAACGTCGGACTAAAGGAGGCGGCCAAGTAGCGCGTCGACGTTCCCGAGGCATCGCACTCAGGCTTTTTTTCCAAGGATAGACTCAATTAGCCTATTTCATATATGTTCGGCGAAAACGAATTCAAATCAACGCGTCTGCCTTGCTGTGCCCGTCCGTCCGCACTCTCTCACTCCCATCGGCACGTCCGCGCTGCACACATTCGGCCAAAGTATTCAATGGCGGTTGCGAGAAACCTTACTGGTATCACATGTGATGAGTCACAACGGTAATTGTACATGGGGGGTGTGGTGAAGGCCGCAGGCCGCATATCTTCGTTCTGTTCAATAACCACAGCACTCAGCACCACCACGCGACCAAAAAAATGAACGCGAACTGATTGCATTGAATACGAAAACAACTTCAGCGAGGAGGAACATGCACGAACACGAGTTCCTGCTCATCTAAAAACGGGCCAACTGATGTTACGAAACGGGCCCAGTAATCGAAATGTCTCTTATCAGCGGTAGTGCGCTTTGAACTCCTTCGATGGTAATCAAAAACCAGTAAATATCACGCCAAATGTGCTAGAAAGTGTGAAATGAAATATTGAAAAGCCAATAACTCTTTATGGCTCTATATTAGACCCTTTTAGACCCTCGTTGGTTTTTATCGTTTGACAGAGTAGATAATGGACTTTGTTGGGACAACGCTATAGCACAATGGGAGCAGTTCAGTTTGGTGGGGACAACAAATGGTAGTGAGCAAAGTTTGTACGGTCGAACATGTAAACTCTGCACTATTTACCCTTTACTTCCCAATCTTCCGAAATCAGGCCGGTTTCCCCGACTTTTCCCTACGAAAGCAGATGGCTGAAAATTCATTAAAGAGCAGTATGAACTCCTGAGCACAAATATCACATCGGCTTGGCCCGGAACCATGTGGCCATAGAGGCCGGCGCCAGAATACCCCATCACCAAATAGCTTAAAACAAAGGTAGTTTGCCTTCCTGAGCACGAGTATCATATCTGCTCAGCGCAAACCACCTGGCGCTCGCGCCATAGGCGTTGGCACCAAAATACCCATGGTCATCAAAATCGCTGAAAAGTTGTCTCTAGGGGTAGTTTGACTTCACGAACACGAATAACAATCTGTTTGGGGTACCAATGCAGCCAAGGATGGAGTGGGTGCACGTGACAGTGCAAGCAGCTGCACTTGCCTGCATCCTTCCCTGAGTTAGTGGTCCCTCAAACTTTAGCGGACAGAAGGATCACTGTACCAGGCAACTGGAGAGGTTACTCTCTTGTCTGGGCGTGTTTCTCTGACAGCCCTAGCACACCGCTTGGCACGAAACAACCAAGAGTTCGCGCTACACCCGCAGGGATCAAAACAAGCATGCGGTGCCGTCACCTGTAACGCGAGCGGTTAACGACCTCGTGCTAAGCGAATATAATGTCCGTGTTAAGGAGGTCCGACTACCTTTCGGGAAAAGGTGTCAGCGAATTAGGTTATTTATGTTTTGGCGCGGGCGCCAGGTGGTTTCGAGCCAACCGGCAATGATATTTGGGTTCAGGGCGTCAAGGGTATATAACACCAGAGAAACGGGAGCGCGGAAAGTCAACAACTGAACAGAGAAGGCGGTAAATTTCTCTCAAAAGTGAATATTACCCACTCACCCACCCCACCCCATTATAATTCTCCCAACGATATGGATAGCTGCTTTCCGTGAAACAGGAAAAATCGGCTATCGAAAAAATTCCTTCCACACCAAATACGACCCCCTCCCCTCTAGCAATCAAATACGACCCCCCTCGCTGGGGATTCCCCAAACGACGTGCCCTGGGTGCAAACTCATGTAACCAAAGTGGCTCACTTGTAACACATTACAGCTTCACAGGAGTTCACACACTTCATCAAAATGAGATGTTAGCTAACATGAGCTAGAGAAGAGGAACTAATGAAAGTGCAAAATACCCCTCCCAAGCCAAACAGCGCCGCACAACGTTCTTACATATTCATGGCCAGGGAGGCCAAGACTCGTGAGAAAAGCAATGTTCCGCGGTGTGGACCCCATGAAACCCCTTGTGCTTTGTAAATGTGGTTGTATAGCGATCTGGAATCATGGCGCTGTCCTCATCGATCACATCCATGCATGGGTTTTTCTGATGACAAGTGTCATGCAAAGGCAATTGTCGGAATAACGCGGGTAGCCGAATCGTAAATGAAGAGCTAATTCATAGTCCACTCAATTCAAACTCGGGCTAAAGACGATTGTTTAGCCCGAAGTGCTAGCATCATCGAACATTAACTAGACAGAAGGCGTTAAAAGAGAAGACCGCACGGGTAAACAAGTTACTGCAGTTATTCGATATTACCCTATGGAAAAAAACGGCAAAATCCGCTGAAAAGAGGTGGAAAACAATCGATAAAGTTGTTATTTCATGGCGTAATGAGGATTGCTTCTTCGTGGATGGGAATCTACGTAGCATAGTGTAGGCGTCATCGACCAAGGGCGCAACAAGTCGCCGCCCCAAGAAATCAACCCTTTCCCCATCACTTAGTCACATAGCGCGAGGGTTAAAGGGAAAAGGGCAAAATGTGCAGATCGGAAGAGAATTCTTTGGGAATAGCATGTTCACAGCTGTGTTTGCCATGGAACAATGAGCTGGCGGTGTTTGATTTCCGACTCCCTTCAAATTCATCGTTTCCTCCCTCTCCCTCGGGTTCATCTTTTCCATTTTTATCTTCAAGATTTTCATTCTTAGAAAAACAACAGATGGTATCAAGAAGAGGTCAAAACAAATCGATTCATATAAAATGCATGAAAGTTGGTTAGCATGAGTCCCATAGCAACGGCGGGATGAATATACCTGGAATGGCTATGCAATGCACCTTTGCGTGAATGAGAGGGCTATAGCAGGACGGAGATTTAGCCAATATCTTAGCCACAGCCATAGTATATAGCTATACACCAATCTACGAAATTGCTGCCCCGTTATTCTTGTGAAAACTTCTCAGGCATGCGTAATACAAGTGTTCACATTCACAACGTTAGCCAATCCACTAGAATATCCGAATTGGGTAATAAAAAACCTGTTATGGTGCTATCTATGCTGCGACACGTGCTTACACGAATCGTCATTAATTGCACTTGAATAGAGCAGCTTGCCGCCAGGGAGAACATGAATGAGCGCAAAGTGACTTGGCATATGAACTGGAAGTTGAGGTCAATGAGTCCAGTAGGACAGCAAACATGCCGCGAGGACCTCATTTCCGAAAAAAAAACGAGAGAGTAAGTAGCAATCTAGCCCTCTAAATAACGTGAATAGAAAAATTTGGCGCAGTCTGGTTTGAAGCGGCTGTTGCACTTTCACTACTTCCGTGGAAGCGCAGAGCTGTCAAGTAGAGATCAGCAAAATTATCGGAATTTTGATATTTCTCACTTTTTCCGCTCCCTCAGCAGGTCCAAAACAGTTGATGCAGATGTAAAACTCGGGATCGTCTGAGCATTCCTAAGGAAATCCTGGTCCTGGGGTCATCCTGATAGCAACTCATAGTTCGATAGTAAGCATAAGCTTTTAGTTTCGGGAGTGATGCAGCTGGTGACTGTGATTGGTGCTGACGTGCAACCCACCAATCGCAGACACCCGTGCCACGCACTTGTGCCGCCTAAACACCCATAGCACGCATCTATGCTGGAAAAAATACAATATTTATGCTCCACCCTAATGACCTTTCTAGTACGCGTTCTCTGACGTTCTGGTGAATGAGCGGTTGGCAAGCTCCTGGTTACATGTTACAACAGCTGCAAATAATAAAGTACATGCTGAAAAGCACGGAAGATCCCACTCTGACAGTAACAATAGCTCATCGGCGCTATTCAAACTTGTACGCAAAACGTAATAGGAGTAGATGTATGCACGTCGCACGGTATGCCGTTGAGGGGTCCACATTGGGAAGCCGAGGGGTCGTTTTTGAACTGCGAGGAAGGAACTGGTCGCATTCAGGCCGTTGGGAAGAAATCCCGCAAAATGCGATCCCCTTGAAAGTTCCTTGTCTTATGCGACTCTCCTTCCCCATTCCCGATCCCACGTACCACCATTTCCCTGAACTATGACAACTTCCTACCAGTTTTTTTTTGTTTCCAGAATTTCCACCACCTTTTCTCGAAAACTGCGGCCGAGCGGTAAGGGAAGTGGGGAGATGGAGGGAGAGGGCAAGGGAAGGGATACACATGCAACGGCAAAAGCTGAGAAAAGTCAGCAACCGAAAACATCTTTCTCAAGGAGCAAATACCTCCCCCCTCCCTCCAGCGACTAGAAATGACCTTTCTCGTTGGGGATCCCCAACATGCGATGTGCCCTGGTCCTATTTGACTTCCACCCCCTCAATAATTTTCATTTATTAGATTTTACAACAGAGTCCATTAATCTCAGTTTCAAAGATTTTATTTGATGAAAATTCGTTTACTTTGCTGATTTTCTCCGTTTCAGGCGCGCTACTTAACTCTCTGTGTCAGCTTTACTGCATCTGTTAGTTGATCGGATGCCTGTTTTTTCCTCTTCTCCCTAACTCTACCTGATAAATACTAAAGGTAGAAGACAGGCTCAGAGATAGTATTTCTCATCACGAGTACCCTGAATGGATGGCTCGCAGCACAGTAAGCACTTCTAGTTCCAGATGGAAGCAGGGGAGACGGTCAAACAACCGCTTCGCCGCTCCGCGGCGACGAACGTGGCGCTTGAATTTGCACAGACCTGCCGATTGGAGCACAGGATTTCGTGTACCCTTGACGGGATAGGCGTGGCTGCTTACTCCAACTGACCATTTGTGCTCGTGCCCCTGTCCAAAATAGAACAAGATGGCAGTTGTCTCGAACTGAAATATACCACGAGTGTTCCAATCTATGCCATGTTTGAATGCCACGCCCACTCCGTCTCAGGGATAAGGAGTATAGACTAAGACGTAGATACTTGTAGCTATTTTTAGTTTGTCTATTGTCGCCATCTACGACCCAGAGCAGAAAGATCGTCAGTTGCAGGCGCAATGTCGCACAGGACGCCCACAAGCGCAGTGAATTACGTTTGTCTTGTCGCATACCCTCAAAACGGAAATACTCTAAAAACTGCAACAGAATTGCCCTTACTCTAAAAGTATTTCCTTCCGAGGCTGTTTCCGAAAGAGACAATCCTAACGATGTGGACCAGCCTAACTACTGCTGGAAATTTTTACCTATTGCTACTATTGCCCGACAACCCCGTCCTATGAGATTGGGTGACAATCTCATTTCGTTTGCTGTCGCTAACATTGCCATCAGAAAAGCTTTTTGTCAACAAAACAAAGTCGTCAACACGTTTCCATGCCACGAAATCTCTACGTCCAGCATTCCCAGAAAAGAATAGGCTGCAGCTGCTTTTCGGCTAGCTGCAGCTTACAATTACATAACTTCTTCATCCTAGCAAGTTCGTGCACTTCGGAGAGATTGGTGCAGACAATAAGCACATCAAAGCTTTCACAAAGCTCTATCTTTCATAATGAACGCTAGAGAATACGATTTTCACAGAGGGATGCCCTTTGTGCAAAACGGCACTCTGCGCCTAACTATTCCGCTACGGAAAACTTTTGATGATCTTCCTTTTCTGCCTGCAACCTCATTGATGGGACGAACAGCCTCAATCGATTTTGATCGCTATGAATACCCTAAAATCCCGTAGACAAGCCTGCTATTAGATGCACCTTACATCCTGAAGATGGATAGGGCGTGGCCACGTACTTCTTTTGGAGATCTGCCTTAAGCTGCGTTCTTGGTGTAACTATTCCATTTGAGACAACTTTCAGTACTTGTCCAGTGCTAGACCAAGACATGATCCTACTGGTCCCTAGACAAAACGGTGCCTTCTACGGCACAGCGGCCGAAATAAGGCACGCATCCTTGCCCACTAGATCTTAGGGAGTGTAGGTCAGCGCGATGACGCCATGAGAACGGGGCGCTATAAACTGAATGCAGCTGTCATATTCAGAAAAAAGTTTATTTCAGAAGAACCTCCCTGGTAAATTCGCTCATGAAATAAAAAAGTTAAGGTAGGATAATTGAAAAACTGCCGAGGAAACAGAAAACAGAAGTATAGAAGAAGAAAAGGCTCTGTTTGGAAAGAGCTTGACAGACGGCATCAAAATCTAGACAGCGGGAGAAGAAAACGTGAGCAAACTTCGATAGAGTTCCACGCCACGGCTATGTAACTTTGAGCCACAGGTAGTCCTGGCGCCAGTGCCTATGGCGTGGGCCTTAGGCGGTTTTCAGTCAATCCGACAATATATTCGTATGCAGGAGGTCAGACAACCTCCTAACGACAAGATCATCTCTAATCTACTCATGGAAAAAGTTTTCATTCAGTCGCATTCGGCTGCAGAGAAGAAAGACGTGTTCGGTTTTGAAAGAAGATTTTCTCGCGCATCGAGCACATATTTTCTGGTTGTGAACCTTCCAAGTTTTTCCGTTTTATGCGCGCTGTACAGGGGGGGCCAAAAAAAAAGTCATTTTGCCTCCATGACTTTCAAGGCGCTATAAGTTACACTTTATTAAATTTTTATCGGACATTTTTACTACCATATTAAAGAGCACATTAAATACTATAATGATACTCCGCCACAGCCTTCTGGAGGAGCGCCATCGAGAGATTCGGCCGCGCGAAAGTGAGTGGGTACCGGAGTTGAGCGAGATCGTTGATTTCTCCGCCACTGTAGACCACCCTGTTGAGCTCCGCCCGAACTAGGTAATTGAGTGGGTTTAGGTCAGGGGACATATTTCAATATTACATCTTCATCAGGTACGAAACGCCCTTCCATTCGAAGTAGGCGAAGGAGTTTTCCCAACGCCCTTTGATTCCATTGTGGTGTCACCTAATCTGTGGCAGTCCAAAGTTTTCCGATGAAGGTACGGGGCGATCGACGTATGTGGGGGGGGATATTCTTTCTCGAGCTGCCCTCGCGATGTAACGCCAGCGCTCACCTTCAGTCGGGGTCTACAAAGAAAATATCGGTCTTCCCATTCCAGGTACGGCCGGTCCACACATCAACCCGCGCCTTGGTGAATGGGGTGAAGATGATGTCCTGGACCGTAGCGACGTTGCCGGAGCTGCTCGATGTTTGGTCTTGCAGATCAAGAGTACTGGTCTCCAGGTAGCTATCCATGGGTGATTCCATTCAAGAAGTTCCGCAGCTGTTTGGAGGCCACTGAATTCCAAAGGGCGTCGCTCCACTCAGGCCGCGACTGGAGATGACTTCATATTTTGGTGTACATGAAGGTGAATGGCGGCAGCCGGCTCCTGCTTATAGAGGAAGATCTTAGGTATCTTCCGCCCTGGTACTCATATCCACTTCCTCTGTCTGGGCTGCGAAAACTTCGCTCATATGTGACTCGGCCGGAATGACTTTTTTTTGCCCCCCCCCTGTATTACTACCTGACTGGAGGTGGCACAGGACCTGCTTACACACCCAGGTGAACGGGAAAGTGGAATGGAAGAGGAATTTGGGAGGTAGGAACGAGTTTTTTCACAGCCTATTTTGCCTGAGTGCTGGTGGGAGGCGTATACGATGTGGTCAATAAAGAGTACAATCGACCGCCCCGACCCTCGTGCGGATCTGTTTTTGGCACCAGGTTTTGGCACAAGGCATGAAGACATTACGCAAGAGAGCACTTTTCGCGGAGGTCTAAGAGTCACACTCTTTGTTTCGCTTTCTCAACTGCTTTTCGCTTTCTTAACTGCTCCGTTTGTGGTGTCAGTGCTACTACAAGGATGGTGAGTTATGGGCAAAGCGAGCTTCGAAAGAAACCACCCATATTTCTGTTTCCAAGAAACGGCATTTATCCGCCATGCTACTGCCACCGAAACAATGACTCACCTCCAAAAAGACGAGAAGAACTCTCTCATTCTACAATAATCCATTTTGATCTGATCTTTCGTGAAGCGGTTATGCAATCTTTTACCGGATGATCTTTGTATTCTTGCGCGGAGCGCCATGCGCACCACCTGCACACAGCAAACCTCATAGGAAGCGCCGTCGCAGATTGCCACGTCCGCTTTTCGTAGCGAATATAAGTTACAGACGTTGTACTCCATAAAGTCTATTTACAAAATTCACATGATTTCACTATATCACAATACATACTCTGTTGAACTGATTTTCATGCACTGATACATAGACTTCGCCCCCGACGACTCCGCCCACTTGCTAGAGATTAGCTGGAAATTTTGGATGTTCGTAAGTTTGTTCAACACCATCCTTTTCTAACGCCCTTTTCGCAGTTTTGATTCACATAAGGACTGCAATCCATAGACAAACCACACCAAGCTCCACCCCCTCGGTAATGGCCATTTTTAGGATTTTATATGTTACACTGGAAGTTTCAAGAACACTAGCAGAGTGCACAGCTCTCGTGGAGCCTGGAACTCAGTTTCGCCATTAACGATTCGTAAGGCAAAGGGTAAAATTATGGGTAGAAGTGGTTTCAAGTAGTAAAAGAACTCGTAAAACTACGCCGAGAGAGACATCGTATATCGTGAGAACGGGCACTTCGGCGAATTGATGAAACCCTGGCCGATCACGTCAAAAAAAAGCCAAAACCACTCAGCTCAGAGCACTTAAGACAAAGAATGTTAGGGAAGCTGCAGGAAGCCGTGCATTGAAATATTAAGAAATTGTGCCGAGACATGCTAAGTTTGAGAAGTTGCAAGGAGTAATCAATATGTACTGACTAAGTAACAGCAAGTACTCAACGAATGTTATGAAATATAATCCTAGTCTAGTTTTAATAAGATCTGCACTATGGGCAGCGAAGAAGCTATTTCGTAGACTGAGCGATTCCTATGTATCTCACCAATGACAAAATTGTTTAGTAAAGTACTGCTAAGTATTTATAGTACTCTTTAAACTAGAGTTACCTATCAGTACTTTACAACTAACAAAAATGCTGTAGCCCTTGTAGGCTCCGTAACAGGATACAGCATGGAACGGGTGAAATGGAAGCGTCAGAAGGACCGTCCAAAATTCCCTCTTCTGATCCGATCGCTCCCTCCCTCGGGAAGTTTTTCCTTTGTTACGACCATCTTTCCAGCAATATTTGCCATCTTGGCAAATTCTTTTGAATTTCCTTGAATTTTCCTTCCAGCTTTATAGGAAACGTTCCAATTTATCCTAGTGAAGGTCCTCTCCAGTCAGTTACCAGAATTTATAGCTATTGCGGACAGAAGGGGGGAGGGGGGGGGGGGCTAACCGCCTCGGAAAATATTCCTCTCATAGGCCCGATACCACTCCCCCCGCCCTCCATCACCGACCAGTTGGGTTGACCCTCTGATGGGATTCTCGCTGATGCTGTTCCTCATAGGGTAAAGCCAAAAAAACCGGTCAATCCATTTTTCCATATTTCAGCTCTATGCTTCATAGTCACTAAGGAACAGACCTCTACTCGAAATTTAGAATGAAAGAAAGCAGGAACTCAAGAAACTTCTCATACCCAGATATGTGAACCCCGCGCGAGTATGGAAATTTAATATGGCAAAGTGTTCCTCAAACACAGCGGAGTCGATGGCACTTGAACACAAAGAACGCTGCATGCATTGACAGCAGTTTTCGGTGCATTTATCCCAATTCACATGTTTCAGACAGATTTTCCCTTGCGAAAACCCGAGGCGAAAACTGCTCTTGTGCAAACCGGTTCTGTGAGGGATGTCCTAGCTGTGGTTTTTTTTTCACTCAAGTGAATCCATTCATTTTGAAACAAGTCAACAGTGATTTACAGCACATCCGTTAAATTTCTCAAAAGTAATTCAGGCAGCATGTCTCCTATACTTCATCTCCATGGGCCTATTTCACCTACATTCTTACGAATGTGGTACTTTGAGGGCCTGCTAATTTCGGCGCCAGACTGGCGCGGGGGTCGACGGCGCGTTGACTTTTCAGACCAAATTCGTTAATACAGCTTACTTTCGGGAGTGGATTAATTTCGACGATCTATAGCATTGGTTGTTTGAATGAGTGCTCCGAAAAGTAAAGTGCTAAAAGTCAGGGGGCGCGGGCTATTTTTCCAAAAAAAAGTTTTTTGGCGGGGTCTAACAAAAGTGGAAGTTCATGTCATCATGTCAATTATAGTGAACAAGACTGTGAGGCGTTAGCACCAGTCCGCAGCCAAATAGTGCCGTCGCTCATAATGAATATTATATTTGCAAACAAGGAGCCAAATAGCCTAGAGCCTATGGCTATATCGATTTTTGTGGAAAAAAAATAGAAAGGCCGTAGCGTCAAATGGCGTTGGGCTGGAAATGGGCGTCATACACGTGATCAGGACACGAAACAATACCCCCGTGCCCCGTAAACGACGCTTGAGCATGAAAAGTCTCGAACAATTGGGATAGCGACAAGCAGAGGAAGGCTCCAGTTTCTCAACATTGCTTTGTATTGACATCAATGCACGCGTCGGAGCAAGCAACATGGTCATAGGAGATTCATATCGGAAGCGATGTGACTCCCAAGATGTCAAAATCCATTACAAGCAATCAATATTTGAAGAAGTTTTGGGCAAAATACTCCAGAGAGATAGGCTGCAAAGCTCTCCTTTAGCCGAACTGCCGCTCGTAGAAGGCGGATGAGGGACGAGGGATGGTGGGAGAGACGGATAGCGGATGAGGCTAATGCGCACTGCTCAAAAAACAGTATCGGAAAAGGAATGTGCTTTCATCAGGCTGCATTCCTAAGTGAAGCTTTCAATGCCATCTCGTCACATAAAGTCCTCTTTACGAGTCCATAAAATAGGGTTTAAGGCCCTCTATTTTATGAAAATATTAAGAATACCCTACCAACACCTCAGCTTCTGAATGTTTCATTGTTGAATGTTCAATAACGGTACGGAAGTACCAGAAAATTATTTGAAAAAAGAACTCGATAGACACAAAAATCCCAAAAATTTCTCGAAATTTCCCTTGAAAATTTTCGCGTCGTGCCTTTTTTCAGACATGAAATGGTAACTTGCTAGTCAGTAGCAATGGTGACGATAGACAGAATTCAGACATTTTCCTTCTGGAGGGTAAGTCTTTTGATTGGAGTGCCATTCGCCGTAAATTACATTAACACCCTCGGCATATTATCCATTTAGCCGCTGATCGGCTTCGAGGGGCAATTTGCTCTTCTGCGAGTTCCTTTTGCTAATGTTAACTAAACAGTGAAGCTGCGAAATTGTACGAGTGAGCCATTCTAGTCACAGGAATTGCAGGTTTCCACGACCTGAACGGGCCGTTCAGTACCACTTAATTGCCCTTCCCCCCCCCCGCCTTCCCCCAACCGAACTGCACCTCCTACTAAACAAGCAAGTCACCATTTTGGGCTTGAAAATGGTGCTAGGAACCGAAATATTGCGAAATCTTCAGGACATTTGTGTCCTTTGAATTTTTTTTGTCAGATTATTTTCCTGAGGTTTCGTAACGTGAGGCTCCGTAACGGTCAATCATTACTTACAATTCTTATCTGAAGGAGTAGGCGTGGCATAGACATGACATAGGATGGGCTACTCGTAGGATATTTCAATTTGAGACAATTGTCATCTTGTTCTTGCTGGACAAAGACATGACCACAATTGTCTCAAATTGAAAATATCTCACCAAAAGCAGCCACGTTTAGTTGAAGTGCGCGGCCACGCCCACCGCACCTCAGAGATTTCTAAAGTATACAGCTTCAATTCTATCAATCTTGAAGACAATGAAGAGATGGAATTCAACTCAAATAGATCTTAGTCTTGCCTTGCTTGCCTTACAGTACAACACACAATAAAAAAATAAAAAACGAT
>MU912786.1:26662-44021 GCA_036418165.1 Cooperia oncophora
AGTGCTTATCCGGTATGGAGGTTACTGTATGTTCGGTACTGTAAAGGACATGAGTGATAGGGACACAATATGAACTGATATACTTTTATGGGTAACTTTGGCATGGCGAATCCTGAAGCGTTAGAAACTTTTCCCCGATAAGCGATTGGGCAGAGATTCATAATCATTTTGGCTTCCGCATTGGTGTGCCCTTCCTTCAATACCATGAAGCTGAATGAGAATGAGCGTCGCGCCAGTAAGGCAATCGGGAGTGTCCTCCCACTTTCCCGC
Organism: Cooperia oncophora; assembly: GCA_036418165.1. Lineage (NCBI taxonomy): Eukaryota > Metazoa > Nematoda > Chromadorea > Rhabditida > Trichostrongylidae > Cooperia > Cooperia oncophora. The sequence continues at coordinate 26,933 of MU912786.1, forward strand.
CCCCGGGATAATCGCGAAATGTGTTTCACACTGAAGGTTAAGCTCATCCATCATGAGGGCTCCCACATATAACTTACCAAGGCCCTGGAATTCGTCGGCCCTTTTCTGTTAGACGCCATAGTCAGAAAAGCAGAACTTACCACGAATTTCTTGAAATCCGGGAACGCTGGAAAGTTTGACGACAACGGATCATGAAATGAAGATGGGAAAAGATCGGTGACATTGATAGCCAAGTTGAAGAACTGAAACACATCATTACCAAATCGAAATTTTGAATTGTGATCAATAAAATAAAGCAGGACGTAGAGAGCGTGTGTTCATCCAAAATAGCCATCCCAGAGCTTACAGAACTTGCCAGAACTCGCTTTCGCTGAACTCAAAGGCACAGAAGCGATGGCAAAATGATAAATACGCTCTATATTCGAACTACGAGATGCTATTACAACTGTGAAGACAATAGCAGATTAAAATTGCCAACTCGCCCTATATAACAACCCTAACCCCAGACGTCCTTCGAGTCTAAGGCTTTCCGTTGGGCAAAATTTTTGTAAAAGGACCCTCCCTTCGAAAGTTATTATGACCTTTAGTAGAACCCCTACACCGTTCTCAATCTGCGAACCTACCTACCATCTCCCTAAGCTTTCCCAACATTGTCTGTTTTCCGCAGTTTATTGGAAACTCCTTTTTTTCTCCAAAAAACTGCCGTCGATGGGGGGAGGAGAAGGTGAAGCGTGGAAGGGAGGAGGGGGTGTGGGAGCGTGGGTATGGCGCACATAAAACAGGAGAAATCGAGAAAAGTCAACAGCTTAAACATTTCTGTCAAACACGATATTCAAATGCACCCCCTCCCCTCCCACCTCTCTACGCGACCAAATACGACGCCCGTGAAAGTGCCTTTTTCGTGGGAATAGCTACGTGGATTTTTGTGTATTATGTGTAGCCCACACAAAGCTGATCCCTACGGGGCCGCGAGGTGAACTCGGCAACCTCGATTCCGGCTCATGTGTACACTCCGAATCCCTGCAACTGATACAATCCTTTCAATGGCGCCAACTTTCTGTTTTTCTCTGCGCTCTCACGTCTGAATGGCGTTCTGTGACCGCTCTGAACCTTTCACATTCCAACTTTTCAGGCACAATTAAAGGCTTATATACCCCGATGCAAAGTCATCTCCTGGCGACATGTTTTTATATCTCTCAATGCCTTGGCGGCCCTAAATCTTTATTTCTTTGCGCTCTGGCCTTTCGCAACAGCACCCCCACCAAAAGTTTTAGTTGGTACGTGATCCTTAAAGCGTTGCCTGTCAGCTTGCCTGGTCGTTGCGTTTATAGACGAAATATAAGGTGAATATCATCAGCCCTGAGCCACGACGTCGAGCTCAAATCGACATAGTGTTTACTAGCTAGTTGACTTGGTACAAGGCATCACTTCAAGATTCAATCCTGGTGCGAATGATCCTTCCTGCAACGCCTCTTTGCCCACAAATCGGGCCTAATGATGCGTACACAAAATATGCACTTTCGAAAGAATAGTAACTTTTCAGAATTAGAGTCCGCTTTCATCCACCTTCTTAACCTACCCCGGAAATTCATTTAACGAACTAGCAAGGGGACATATATGAGCACAAATTGAAAGGAGATCCTGAATTTCTTGAGAAATCATTTTCCTCATATTTTCCAGAAACACATTGTACTGCGCTGCCCCCTCTTAAGATGACCCCACCGTTGACTTATCTACAAGTGCATGACTTGCGAACATTTCCCTACATTTTTGGCTTCAAGCCTAGAAATAGGCCTGGTCACGTGAGGGCCTGTGGTTCTCTCCACCTACATTTCTCCGCAAACCAGTGTGCCACACTTTTGTTTGGGAGCTCAAACTACCTCTACGGGTAAATTGTCACTCAAGTTCAACGTTTTGTCCTACTTTGGAAAAGCAAGTGAATGTAGGTAGTTAGTGATCCTACGGCTGAGTACTATGGACATGACCGTCAGGGACTGGTCTAAAGTGGGCGACAGATTTCCGGAAATGGTAAGCTGAAGCTCGAAGAGATCCCAGATGGGCTGCAACTGTTATTGAGCGGGTGTAAATGCAAAATGGACCAACGAGAACCAATTTTTCGCGTTGCCTACTCAATGTAGGGGACACGCGAGAATGTATCACCTGTATCACCTGTGCTCCCGTTGATCATCGAGTTCCTCGAGCGGGCGCCAGTAACGTCTCCATTCGTCCCTGCAACGTGCAAGAGTTGCCCAATGAACTCTCTCAGCTCGAGGGACACGATGAACTTCATACCATTCGTTCAGAGCTTTCACGAAGAAGTCTGACCATCGCATAGGCGGTCGTCCAGGCGTTCGCTTGACATCCCGTGGAATCCAGTCGGTGATGCTCTGGTCCAGCGGTCGTCCTCGAAACGCATGACGTGTCCGGCCCACCTGATCTTCGAAACCTTGGCAAATGCGGCGGCGTCTCTGATCTTCGATCGTTGGCGGAGTGCGGAGCTCCGGATTCCCTCTCTCACTTGCGTGTAGCGGGAAACTCCGAGCATCGCCCTTTCGATGGCGCGTTGAATAACGCCGACCGCATGCTCATCCTGCTTTCGTAGAGTCCAAGTCTCTGAGGCGTACGTCAAGGCAGGAAGGACCGCGGAATCGAAGAGGTGGGCACGGAGCTTGGTGTTCTTCGTCTTCTTCGCTACTCCCTCGATGTTCTTGAAGGCTCCCCAAGCCGCTCGCTTCCTCCTGCTCAGCTCTGGAGCTAGGTCATTCATCATATTGATTTCACGACCTAGGTACACATAGCTAGAGCATTCAGAGATGGTCGTTCCGTTGAGCGTGAATGGGGCATCAAAACAAATTCCGTTTCTCATGAACATCGTCTTCGTTTAGCCATTCAGCGTAGATCGAGTTTTTTCCACCCATTACCATTCCATGTCTTCCCATTCCAGTTGACGCATGACGTTCTCGAGAGAGGCGCTGAAGAGCTTGGGCGAGATGGTGTCGCCCTGTCGGACCCCTCTCTTCACATCAATGATGATCTCCTTGTAGAATGGTGAAATCTTGGTCGTGAAGTTGCTGTAGAGCTCACGAAGAATCCTGATGTACTGAGTAGGAATACCCTGGTTGCCCAGGGCTTCGATAACCGCTTCTGTCTCAACGGAGTCGAAGGCCTTCTTCAAATCGATGAACGTGAGACATAGCGGCAGCTTGTACTCTCCGCGATACTTCAATGAGCTTCGTTACCGTGTGGATGTGATCGATCGTGCTGAATCCTCTTCGAAACCCTGCTTGCTCGCATGGCTGTCCTTCGTCTAGTGTTCTGCCAATCCTGTTCAGGATGACTCGTGTGAAGAGTTTGTAGACTACAGACAGCAGGCAGATTGGGCGATAATTGCCAATGTCGTACAGGTCTCCCTTCTTGTACAGCAACACAGTCTTGCTGGTTTTCCACGAGGTGGTACCTTGCATTCCGACAGGTAGCGCGTGAAGAGTCGAGCCAGAGTTTTGACGAGAACTGGCGGAAGATTCTTCAGATGTTCGGGTCTGATCCTGTCGGGACCGGGCCCGTACGATTCTTCACCGACGAGATGGCGTGTCGGACTTCGGAAGAGAGAACTGCAGGAACGACAATATCATCCTGACTCGCAATTGTCCACGTGGCAGATGGAAGCGTGGCTTCAAAGAGATCGACGTAGAAGTCGTGGATTTACCTTACCCGTCCATGCCTTCTGGATGCGGTGATTGTTCCATCCGGACGTCGGAGGGCGGTCATCTTGGTCTTACAGTTGGCGAAGTCGCGGCGGGCGTTGCGTATGCTCTTCCCAGCCTCTGCGGCTTCCACCAGTACTGCTGCTCTTCTCTCCTTGAGGTCTTCCTTTATCGCTTCTCTGCATAGCTTCGCAAGCTCAGACGTCAGCTGGTAATTGCCTGCGGCTCGTGCGGCTCCACGTTGGCGAATCAGCTCGAGAGTTTCCAGAGATAGACGCTTCTTGGTAATCTTGGAACCCTCTGACTTCTTGGCGCAGTCGTGAAGATGTGCAACAAGCCGTTCGTATTCCTCGTCGATGTTGTCGATGACAGAATCCTCCCAGAGCCCAGCGAGAGAAGTGAAGTGATCCCAGTTGATGGTGGTCTTGGGGCTTCGCTTCTTGAACTTTGCGGCTCTCTCTCCTCGCATCGAAAAGCGGAATCTTGCGCGAAGGAGGCGATGGTCGGATCCCGTGTAGAACTTAGGGACAACAGCGACATCGGTCAGGCAAAACCTTCGATTGCAGATGATGTGGTCGATCTCGTTATGGAATTGTCCACCAGGAGACTCCCATGTCCAGCGTAGAGAGTAGGGCTTCTGGAACTGCGAGTTACCATGGATGGTATGGGTCGACATGATAACTCAGACAGCCTTTCACCCTGCTCATTCCTTCCGTTTTTCCGTGAGTTTTTCCGAATGTGAAGTTTTCAGTCACCGTTCTTCTTGGTCCGATCTTAGCGTTGAAATCACCGACGATGACCTTGAAGAAGGTATGATCTTCCTTGTAGAACTTCTCCAATTCCATATAGAACGCTTCGAGCTCATCCTCGTCGTAGCTTGATGTTGGTGCGTAGGCGACGAAGATTGTCAAAGCTGGAGTTGAACCACATCTTCTCAATCGCAAACGTCCGATTCGGGTCGTCAGACTTTCGTACGAATCGATGTTCATGGCCAAGTGCGTGTTGACGAGGACACCCATTTCAGCGAACCTAGGTACACATAGCTAGAGCATTCGAGATGGTCGTTCCGTTGAGCGTGAATGGGGCATCAAAACAAATCCGTTTCTCATGAACATCGTCTTCGTTTAGCCATTCAGCGTAGATCGAGTTTTTTCCACCCATTACCATTCCATGTCTTCCCATTCCAGTTGACGCATGACGTTCTCGAGAGAGGCGCTGAAGAGCTTGGGCGAGATGGTGTCGCCCTGTCGGACCCCTCTCTTCACATCAATGATGATCTCCTTGTAGAATGGTGAAATCTTGGTCGTGAAGTTGCTGTAGAGCTCACGAAGAATCCTGATGTACTGAGTAGGAATACCCTGGTTGCCCAGGGCTTCGATAACCGCTTCTGTCTCAACGGAGTCGAAGGCCTTCTTCAAATCGATGAACGTGAGACATAGCGGCAGCTTGTACTCTCCGCGATACTTCAATGAGCTTCGTTACCGTGTGGATGTGATCGATCGTGCTGAATCCTCTTCGAAACCCTGCTTGCTCGCATGGCTGTCCTTCGTCTAGTGTTCTGCCAATCCTGTTCAGGATGACTCGTGTGAAGAGTTTGTAGACTACAGACAGCAGGCAGATTGGGCGATAATTGCCAATGTCGTACAGGTCTCCCTTCTTGTACAGCAACACAGTCTTGCTGGTTTTCCACGAGGTGGTACCTTGCATTCCGACAGGTAGCGCGTGAAGAGTCGAGCCAGAGTTTTGACGAGAACTGGCGGAAGATTCTTCAGATGTTCGGGTCTGATCCTGTCGGGACCGGGCCCGTACGATTCTTCACCGACGAGATGGCGTGTCGGACTTCGGAAGAGAGAACTGCAGGAACGACAATATCATCCTGACTCGCAATTGTCCACGTGGCAGATGGAAGCGTGGCTTCAAAGAGATCGACGTAGAAGTCGTGGATTTACCTTACCCGTCCATGCCTTCTGGATGCGGTGATTGTTCCATCCGGACGTCGGAGGGCGGTCATCTTGGTCTTACAGTTGGCGAAGTCGCGGCGGGCGTTGCGTATGCTCTTCCCAGCCTCTGCGGCTTCCACCAGTACTGCTGCTCTTCTCTCCTTGAGGTCTTCCTTTATCGCTTCTCTGCATAGCTTCGCAAGCTCAGACGTCAGCTGGTAATTGCCTGCGGCTCGTGCGGCTCCACGTTGGCGAATCAGCTCGAGAGTTTCCAGAGATAGACGCTTCTTGGTAATCTTGGAACCCTCTGACTTCTTGGCGCAGTCGTGAAGATGTGCAACAAGCCGTTCGTATTCCTCGTCGATGTTGTCGATGACAGAATCCTCCCAGAGCCCAGCGAGAGAAGTGAAGTGATCCCAGTTGATGGTGGTCTTGGGGCTTCGCTTCTTGAACTTTGCGGCTCTCTCTCCTCGCATCGAAAAGCGGAATCTTGCGCGAAGGAGGCGATGGTCGGATCCCGTGTAGAACTTAGGGACAACAGCGACATCGGTCAGGCAAAACCTTCGATTGCAGATGATGTGGTCGATCTCGTTATGGAATTGTCCACCAGGAGACTCCCATGTCCAGCGTAGAGAGTAGGGCTTCTGGAACTGCGAGTTACCATGGATGGTATGGGTCGACATGATAACTCAGACAGCCTTTCACCCTGCTCATTCCTTCCGTTTTTCCGTGAGTTTTTCCGAATGTGAAGTTTTCAGTCACCGTTCTTCTTGGTCCGATCTTAGCGTTGAAATCACCGACGATGACCTTGAAGAAGGTATGATCTTCCTTGTAGAACTTCTCCAATTCCATATAGAACGCTTCGAGCTCATCCTCGTCGTAGCTTGATGTTGGTGCGTAGGCGACGAAGATTGTCAAAGCTGGAGTTGAACCACATCTTCTCAATCGCAAACGTCCGATTCGGGTCGTCAGACTTTCGTACGAATCGATGTTCATGGCCAAGTGCGTGCTTGACGAGGACACGCCACACGCGAGAATGTAGGAAGAATATTGGTTTTTCTCGAAAGTGTAGCCAAAAAAGCTAGTTCTGCCTTAGAGACACATGGTACGGTAATTTGGTGCTCGGCCTGAAATGCTAGCACGGTGCTGTATGGTGGGAAAGAAGGCGAAAAACTAGTAATACGGTCAGAAACCTGAGAAGGAAAGCCTTCGTTCTGCATGACTCAGAAAAGGAATTGCGGACGAATCACCGTAGGCATCGTTCCGATAACCGTTACGGTATATATGGCTGCACGTACTCATATATCCGTGCAGCACCGCGGCCACTTCATATCTACCCTTTCGCTTCATATTTTACTTCACAAATGAAGCATCAGGTGCATTTGTGGGTGGGCAGACACGGTGACCGTTCGATTCACTGTGTTGCAGCTTGATAGGACCCTATAAGAGTACATTGGTTCAGAAAGGCGCTAGGCAGCGCATTGTTCGAAGAGCGGAATTTCTTTCTGCCAGGCGTATTAAGGTCGTCCAAGCTTGTCTTAAGGATTATCGGGCCAAGTGCCCTTGAATCTCAAGTGTTCATGTCAGAATAGCCGTGGGACCAGTGACTTGAATTCCACACCTAGCGGGCAGCATTAGCTCTCAGTATGACAGTAGTAGCATTCCGAGCGTCCGGAAGCGTCAGCGACTAGGAAAGTATAGATATCGATCTAGCATCTACCAGCGTCTCTCAGCGTCCACCAGCGACAGAGTATTGGGTATGGAGTAGCAGGAGGGCCCCAATATTAAGCGTAGTGAAATTGCGGAGTACGCAACCGCACCGTACAACTGATTAAACACGGAATTATGTAATTTAATCAACGGTATAGTATTGTTGTACGATGCGGTTCCGCGCGAAGCAATTTCACGACGCCTAATCCAGCTATTCTACCCTCCTGCTCCCCGTACTCCCTGATCCTGGTCGATAGGTGGACGCAAGTAGACGCCGACAGACGCTAGGTTGATACCTATACTTCTAGCCCCTGAGGCGCTGGCAGACGCCTGTAGACTCTGGTGGACGTTGCAAGGAAGGCAGCAGATTTTGAGAGCTCATCTAGGCGAATATTTAAGTCGGCTGCTTGGGAATGAGGGCCAGTGGGGAGTTAGCTAGCACCTTCAGTTTATATCGTCGCAATCAGCCTCAAGAGGCATGGAATCAACTCAGTCGCGGCTTTTTCTCAAAACTGTTTGTTCCTAACCGTAAGTCGATTAGTAACGGTTCACTGCTGCTAGAGAAAGGCAGTAGGGAGCAGGCTCATTTTACTTCTCTGCGACCGCCTCAAACGATTGCGAGGATATCAACTATACACTTTCGTATTTGACTCCCATTATATACAAATTGTAACCGCAAAAGTGCTTCTAGAACTCATCACACTAATGGAATCACGGCGCGATGGGCTCCGGGGGACCAGTCTCCATGAAAGCTTGGGCACATCCTGCTCCAACATGACTATGCCACATCATTCTGTCTAGGGAAGAGGGTGCAGTGAAATGATGGCATGTTTTGACGCTGGCTGGGCCATGCTGGAACGCGTCCTGTCCTCTCAGTGAGAGAGTGTAAACAAACAGACATGTCGTCACTTTAAACCGTTGGAAAGTGCCCCTCCGAGACAAACAGCAACTGGAATCCATTTAGTGTTGATGTAATTTTACTACTCTCGTCAATGTCACGTTCAACTAGTGTCACCAGTTCTATTTTTGAGCGTAATAATTCTATTTTTGGGAGTCACGATGTGTGTCGCGAGGACCCTCAAAAAATATCTTCGCTAGCAAAACACTGTGAATCATAACTTTGAAATGAAATTTATAATTGGGCATAAAACCGGTTGCAGTTTGGCTTGGGGCGGGGCATCGTCCTGTCGAGCCATCAAGTAGGTCAAGTAGAGACCTGTGAAACACATCATTGGTTGGGGTTTTTTGTCGAGTTCGAGCGACCCGTTGGGGAGGTGTAGGGAGTCGTACCAACTCCAAAAAAGAGCTGTCGAGGAGGAAGGCTATGTAGAACATATAAAACAGGAAAATCCATGAAAAATTGGCAACCTCTGCCAGAAGCTCAGAAGGGAAGTACGACCCACCTCCCCACCTCCTAAGGACGAGCAAACACGACCTTCTCCTCCCCCCCCCCCTTCACAATGTCGATGAGACAACAAAACGCAACTATCAAAAAAACTTTCTCAGCCCGAATACGAAACTCCTCTCCCAGCAACCAAATACGAGCCCCCCCCCTGTTGAGGAATCCCCAACAACGATGTGCTCTGCTGTGAAATCGTGTGAAGCCAGTAAGTGATGCTAGATGCAGTTAGAGATAGAGACCATTTCTCAACTCTTGTGAACCACCTCCCAACCCTTGTGATGCAAAGAAAACGCCAGTGAGAAGAAACTGCAAAATGTCCCTCCCAAGTCGATTAGCGCTCGAAATTGCTCCAAATTAACAAACTACAGGTGGATCAATGCTAACAATTGGAGAGATTTCAACTTCATAGTCGTCATTCTGCCCATTTTTTTTGGGATGTAATGCTCATCGAAATTTGTCCCGGAGACACTGTTGCGGGTAGCTCGATGGTAACAGAAAACACACGTCCTGTGGAAAACTCTCGGAAAACACGAGCCCCTCCAGCGACCAAATAAGACCCCCCCGCAGGGGATTCCTCAACGTACGACGTGTCTGGTTACAGACAGGGCACGCCATTGGTGTGATGATCACAACGGGGGGAGTCGTATTTGGTGTGAGAAATTTTTTTGATAGTTGATTTCTCTTGTTTCACGGACGGTATAAAGGGGAAGTGGCGTATTTGGCCGTTGTTGAGAGAGGGACTGCCAAAGATCTATACAACTACTATTTCTCATTGTTAAAAATGGAAAATGATACTTAAATGACGACCTCCCCCCCTCCTCCCACGCTCGAAGGAAAATCCTTGGCTGCAGAAGTGGAAATTTTTCTGGAAAAAATGGAAGTGGTAGGAAGTTGGGAAAATCTAGGAAAGTGGTAGGTGGCAGGGAGGGGGGGGGGTCGTATTTGAGGATGGAATTACGGCATGCTTTGGTTACAGAGCACCTGTCGACAAACATTCTCTCGCTGCGAGTGTCCAGGTTTCGTTTCTCATCGTATCTGTTGGCCGAACATTCGAAGGGAAGGAAGGGAGGAAAAAAGGAAGGAGGAACAAAGAAGGAAGGAGAAGGGAAGTTTCTTGATTGACAAGTATCCCGAGACCCTCTGAACACGAAAAATGGAATTGTAAAAGAACAAGTAGTCCAGAGATATCTGTAAAAGTGCTCACCTGGGCGTCGACGACTGACAACGACAGTATCAGCACAGAAAGAACAGAAATCACTTTCATACTGGATGCAGTTGTTATTCACAAAATGTCACCTACCAACCTCTTAACCAGTATTTATACACTTGAAAGGGGCACGACGCTCTAGACCGATCGATCAATGATTTCAGAATTCCAATGGCTACCAGTGAATCATTCAAACGGAGTGGGGAATCTTAAGCGGTTGTTGTCGAAGAAAATTGATTCTATCACGTGCAACGGCTGACTGTGCGCTTGATTTTTTCCTGAATGTCCCCTTGCAGGAGTTTTTCAATATTAGCAATCGTGCCGTAACCCTTATTTCTTCTTTGGTCCGGTTTCCAGTCACGTTCCAGGCAATCCCCCATTTATCACTGACTCTACAAATGACTGTTGCGCCACATAAAGGGGAGTGAAACCAACACTGGAAGACCTCAAAGACCTCAAACAAAGTCGTTTAACATTTCCAGAGCAAATCTGCACTTCTATGGCAGCGGAAGACTCCATATCCTTGAGCTGGAGAGGGCGTGGCCGCGTGCTTCATAAGAACATGGAAATGAGTGCGTTTTTTGGAGTCTTTCTATTTGAGTCACCGTGCAACTGGGAGAAATTTTCGGAACGACTGCCCCCCTCCCCCAGAATCGTCCATTGCTAGGACCCTCCCCCTTTCCATTCCACGTACTGTCGTGCCCCTCCGCTAACTGTTCCAAGACTCCTACAACCCCCCCCCCTCCCCCAAGATCGTTCACTGCTAGGATCCTCCCCATCCCACGTACTGTCCTGCCCCTACGCCAACTGCTCCAAAACTCCTACCACTTTTATCGATTTTCACCGTTTTTCAAGAATTTCGCAGTTTTCCTTCAAAATTTCGCCTGGGGAGGTGGATACCACCTCAGAGGCGGAGAAACCGCGAAAGGACAACAACCGGAGGGCAAGGTACGGACAGGAGGAAGAACGGATTTGCTCGTCGTGGGAGTGCACGCCACGGCCCTCATTCCAACGGACGACGAGCAACTACGATCCCCTTCCTCCCACTGGAATTCTCCTAGCGATGTGAATAACGCGTATGAAATAGGGAAAAAAATCAATTATAAGAGAAAAATTTCGCATAGAAAGGGCGACCCCCCCCCGTATAGGCGCCAAATGACCCCCTGCTGGGAAGTCCCAAACGTACGACGTGCCCTGATTCAAAACAAATGCTAACCTGTCTTTTGCTGGACAAGGGCTATCCCAACTGTGTTGAAACGGCCAACATTCCACCACATGCGCAGCTAACGCCACGCTTATGGTTGGATGAACTGCGTAATCACGCCCTTTCAACATTCATGGTATAGAGTGCGATACCCTGCAAGTTTTGGAAGCATCGCCTTCGATGGCAACCGTGGAATTATGGCGAAAATTCAGGCGATATTCAGAGTTCGAGCAACTCCATAGATCGTGGTCCTTTCCTTGTGCGAGGTGAATGGATACGCAGCTGGAGCAGATTGCAACATTCTCCAGTCAAAATGCATGGGAATGGGCATGGAGGGTAGTGATACCCTTGCAGGGCACGTCTTGCTCTAGGGTTCCCCTGCGCTTTCGTATATGGTCGCTGGAGGGACTTGGTAGCTGGAAGGGGGAATGTTTGCCCCAGAAATTTTTATTCCGACGGCTGACCTTTCCTGCTATACGTGCGCTATTCACAGCGTGGGGAGGATTCCACTGGGGCGGGGAAGGGGGAATTCCCCCTTGAGGGTAGTTGTTCGGGAAGATCGGAAAATGCAGGGAGACGGTTGGAAGCTTGAGGAAAATGAGTCGTACCAGAGGAGGGACGAGGATTTTTTTTGCAAAATATTTCGCCGATTGCGGAATGTGCCCTGTACCCGTGTGCCGTTTCTATAGCCGCCCGCGCTTTTGCAGTGGCAGCTGCACACCCAAGTATAGTCATACGCGCCTACTGTCTGTGCCCTATTAGCTCTGGTTATTCTCCACTGCTGAGTGCTCATTTCGTTGCGAGATCTTGGTACCGACGCAAGTGCTGCCTATTGTGGATAGCGTGGGCAGAATAGGGTAGAGTAGTCTAGACAGCACCGGGGTATCAGTCTTCCAGCCCTGTTCGCGTGCGCTTTTGTGCGCAGAATGTGGCACGCTACTGCAGCTGGGAACCTACTCACCTCACACATGGCAAATGCCTTCTTTTGAAGTTAGGGTGCAGGTTTTTGAACAGAACCTCTATGAATTGAACCTCTATGAATCTGCGGATTTGAAGGTCCCATGCCAGGAAGCCATGGGACTGTTGCTCCTGCCTCCGGCTTTAGCTCATGATTGCTTCTTGACATCTTCCAGCTCTGTGTTCCGCCCAACATCCTGCTATATAGAATCCGCGGGTATGTGACAAGGCAATCGTAATGCGCCAGTAAGCATCGCGTGCGACGTCGCGCCTGCTAATGGCGATATTTCTAAGTTCTAGATGGCGACAATGGAAAATGCATAACTACGAACAACTCATAAAGTTCTACGATGGTGCAGTACACTTGAGGTCCTATGCACCAGTTCAAGGCTGTTGACTTAGAAAATGCCGCGCCTCTCGCCGCGTGCGAGGGAGCGGCAAATGTCTTGACCGTCTCCCATAATCCGCTAAGACTGTCTATCGGTGTGTGTGTGTGTGTGTGTGTGTGTGTGTGTGTGTGTGTGTGTGTGTGTGTGTGTGTGTGTGTGTGTGTGTGTGTGTGTGTGTGTGTGTGTGTGTGTGTGTGTGTGCGTTCAAACGGGAATTAATAGCTCACTCTGATTTAGCTATGGGAATCCAAACTGGTAAGTGATGAAGGGAATGTAAACATACGATAGGTGAGAGAAAGTGATAACGACTGATAAGAGCTGATAGGAGGCGTTAGAAGGGTAGGGTCACCAAATTCATAATACGGGCCATAGCATCAGTGGGATACTGGTTCCATGAAGTGATATAGAGAGGAGGATTGGGAGCATCACTGGTGCGGTACTGGAATGATGAAGCTGATGAGGCCTTATAAGAGGCGTGGTAGGGTCACCAATTAACAAGACGGACCACAGCAGCAATAAGACGCCTGTCAGGAAATAAATCGAACAAATTCGAACGAAGTAACAGAGACAGTAACTTTCGCAATAGGAAGGTCCGGTGCAGGAGATTGACTGATGCCGTTTGGAGGCACTCAGTTCTGACTGCGAGCTCAGCGAAAAGTCTAGATCACCAAATCCGCTGAAAAGGGGGTTATTTAATATTCAGAATATGAATATGACACTCATTCCTGGTGCAGGCACTAATGGAAGACACAGCTCTTCTGGTCTCATCCTTAGCAGAACGCATATAATGTCCTCCATTAGCGTCAGCGCCAGAAATGAATGTCATATTCGTATTCAGGATGTTAAGTGATTCCTGAGTACACGTTTTCAGCGGACTCGGTGAACTAGGCACGTCATGAATGGGCCAACAGCTGAGCCCTTCCAAACGGTATTAGCCCAGGAGATCGATTTTTGTAACCCGACGAACTATCGCATCAGTGATGACTGAAAATTGACTAAAATCATATTCACTAATAGGAAATCGCCGCTGCTATATACATTACTTTGGGACTGTTGGACAGCAAGCTCGCATTAGAGCGGAATGCACGTCAGCCAGTTTTACACCAGAACTGAACCCACTATATGTATCTTTGAATACCATAAAGATTACGTTCTTCAGAAGCAAGAAAGGTGATGACAGAAATCGAGTTTTTTATTACTGACTTTTTCTCCGGAGATGGATTCCGTCAGGCTGCGTTTATGCTTTGGAAGCGCCTACCGGCAAACCAATAACGTCCACAAGCTTTCTGAGCATTCGGCAGCGTCAGCGACTGAGAAAGTATAGATCCAGCATTTCCCAGCTTTCACCAGCTACCAGCAGCAGAGTGCTGGTAGAAAGTATGGGGCGACAGGAGGTGATCAGCTGTGGACTAACCACCTATTGCATAATTTACCAGCTCTCTGCTACCCTCCTAAAGCCCAGTACTCTACCAGCTACATGTTACCCTCTTATCGTCCCATACTCTACCTGCTACCGCCTCACACTCCACCCCTGGCACACGCTGGCAGATGCTAAATGGATATCTATACTTCCCTGGCCCTCGAGACGCTGCTGATCTATACGATTAATGCTGCCGGACGCTCAGGACGCTGGTGGACACTGCTGCAACGTATGAAGGAAGCTTTGGAGATCTGCTTCTATGGGTAGCTCGATCTCCTGAACACGATTACCGGATCCGCTTGGAACGAAACCGCTCCGCGCCACACAAGCCGATTCCAATGCACTTTAATAAACGAATTCGCTGAAAAATGATCTCTAGAGTTGAGTTGTCTGTGTTACTAGGGATATCAAATTTGCTTGGCACAAAACTGCATGAGACCTGGTCGACGTATTGACAAACAAACGTGGCTGTGGACGGCCGAAGTGAAGCAGAAAGTAATGGAAAAGAAGACTGCTTACAAAACCTGGCTCACGCATAGTACTGCCGAGAACTGGAGGAAGTATACTATCGCTAGACGAGAGGCGAAGAGATCCGTGGCAAAAGTAAAAGCAGAGCATTTCCGGAGCCTATACGAGCAGCTAGGCACCAAGGAGGGTGAGAAAAACATCTACAGGTTGGCGAAAGGACGGGCCCAAGCAGCGAAGGACGTTGAGCACTATATGTGCGTGAAAGACTTGAATGGAGAGCGGCTGCACAGTAGGCGAAAGATACTGCATCGCTGCTGGCAACATTTTAACGAAATTTCCAGTTTGCATACCCTTCAACTCTGGAAGGTCTGCTAACCGCCGGTCCCGTACAGCCTATCACCGTCGAGGAGGTTACCAAGGCGATCGACAGCATGAAGAACCAAAAAGCGCCAGGACCAGATAACATACCGGCAGAGGTCTGGAAAATGAAGGAGCTACGACAGGAAGGTATTCCGTGGCTCACGCAATTTCTCAATGCAGCCGTTGATTCAGGCCGTGCACCTAGTGAATGGGCTACGAGCATTACTGTGCCCTTCTTAGAAAACAAAGGAGACCCGGCCGAATGCTCCAATTACCGCCCCATTCGCTTACTTTCGCACACCATGAAGATCTTCGAGCGAATCCTTGATCAGCGGTTACGCGACATGATTGATTTGAGCAACAACCAGTGCGGCTTTGTGAAAGGACGAGGAACAACGGATGCAATATTTGCCGCTCGCTCACTCATGGAGAAGCATCGGGAAAAGCGGAAACCACTTCATATGGCTTTCTTGGACCTCGAGAAAGCTTACGATCGCGTGCCCCACCAACTAATCTGGTATGCGCTACGTGAGCATGGAGTGCCTGAAGCACTTATCAGCTGGATTCGAATGCTGTATATGAACACCACCAGTCGAGTACGATGTGCTGCGGGTTTATCGAAGAGCTTTCCAATAAAGGTTCGGCCCGCTCGCGTTGCTGTTCATCCTCATCATGGACACACTCACACGAGATTGCAACATGCTACTCCATGGACATTGCTCTGTGCTGACGATGTTCTTCTAGCGGATGTCAGCAGAGAGGAAAAGCAGCGTCAGGTGCAAGCATGGAATGACCGTCTAAGCCAGTATGGCCTTCGCCTCAACACCAGAAAGACGGAATACAAAGTCAAAGTGAAGATTACCGAAAACGATGTCTTTCAGGTACCTAGGGTCCCGCCTGCAAAGGTGAGTGGTGGTGTTGATGATGAGGTTTGAATGAGAGTCAACGCGGCATGGATGAGATGGAGAGAAGTCACTGGGGTGCTATGTGATAGGCGCATGCCTTCCACCTCAAGTCGAAGATATACAATGGTTTGACCCGTGGCATTGTACGGATCCGAATGCTGGCAGTATTGATATGATTAGATGCCAGATGGGTGTCGCTCCAATCGACGAGAAGATGCAAGAGAGACGACTCCAGTGGTATGGCCACGTTTTGCGAGCTGAGCGTGATACCGTCGCTTCTATTGCATATCGATTTGAAGTAGACGGTCACCGGCCGAGAGGAAGACCAAAACAACGCTGGCAGGACACCATAAATGCGGACTTGAGAATGGTCAACCTCTCTAAAGAAGATGCACTAGATCGAGCAAAGTGGCGACTTTCGATCCGAAGAATGGACCCTGCACAAGCGGGACAACCTTAGGAAGAAAAAGAAGACTAATGATATCAAATTTGCTTGGCACGAAACTGCGCGGCGCCAGTGTTGAAAGCGTCGGCACTACATGCTTCTCTCAACTCCGGCGCTTGAGCCTAAACAGAGGATGGGATTACTATTTTGTGGAAGCGTGCCAGCGAGCAAAAGCAAGCCGCGCTGTATGTGCGCTCTCCTCCTCCAGCATCACATCCCCTTGGTACCCATGCACATGTGATATTCGTGATGGACACTGGGCACAAGTTTTCAGCAAACTGGCATGGTGTGAGGTGTTTTGGCGCTGACCCTTGTTTTGTTGGCGCCATGATGCCAAGACGCACCTCACGCTTTCCGGGCGAGTGCGCTATCCGTTACGCCACCAGGGCCTATTTTACCCTCTCAGCCTCTGACCGGCTCACCAAGTTAAACGTGTGAGTGCTGTAAGGCATAAGCCGTTAAGCTGAGAGGGTAAAAGCGGCCCTGGTGGCGTAACGGATAGCGCACTCGCCCGGAAAGCGTGAGGTGCGGGTTCGACTCCCGCCTGGGGCACGACTTTTGCCCACAACTCAGCATTCTTGTGATAACGTTCGAATCAGTGTTTTCTCCTCTCAGACGAATCTATTACCAATGTTCCGTTTCCAGATGGTAGATGTTGGCCTGGGCGGGACCCGAGCCACAACCCGACCCCCGGACCGTGCGTGTGGTGAGCGTGGCACTTGCCATCACACCGCCTCCGCCTTATGTAATTTATGGCATTCCCACATGTAAGTTATGTCATTCCAAAAAGTGAAACAGTCCTATGCGAGAGACACTAAGAATCCTTTTAAAACGCCAGCGTCTTCAATTGAAGCGTTTTTTTAATAATCGTTGCTATCGGGGTTAGGGATTTCCGCAGGAACCTCGCCTCATTGGGCGAACCATATCCGTCATGGACTAGGAAATGATATCCATTAGGCACCATATATCCAACTTTTA
>MU912787.1:18020-34999 GCA_036418165.1 Cooperia oncophora
TAATAACGGACATTTTCTCATTTCCCATTTTTTCCATTTTAATTCGAAGATGATATTGCAGGAGACCTATTCCGTGCCGAATTTCAAGGATGGTGTTCTTCGACCGTACGGAGAAAAGAAGTGTCCATTGGACGAGTTCGAGCTCGTCTATTGGCATGTGAGTCGCCTAACTTCTGAAATAGAAAGCTGCCCCGTTGAGAAGCCTTAGTCTGTATTCTTCTGAGAGCGCGCAGTCTTGTTCGCTGCGGATAATGGGGCGTGTCAGGGGGAGCTAACTCGGAGTAGCGAAAGCTCTTTCGCCACCAATCGTGGCAGCTGGCAGACCACCACATTCAATAAAGATTGGCTCCCCCTGACACGCCCGGCATCGTTAGCGAACAAGGCTATACGTCTTCCTGAGAGTTAGTTTGGGCACCAAAAGTGACCGAACTTGTTGTGCTTTGCGTAGAGGACGCGCTAGCGTCACCTTTGCTGTGCCCTTCTGTAATATTATACTTTGTGAACCGAGATAAATTAGATTCAGATCGAAAATTTTTCCTTACTCAATTTTCTTCGCTTCTGTAGTCAGTATGTAAAGATACTATTGAGAACATACTGGGTCGTGCTGACTTTGACTTTTTGAGGGTTCCGGCGGAAAGCTCGCGAGAAGCTTTGCATTCTGCCCATTTTGCTACAATAATCCACCGTTTGAATCAATGAAGGAAGGCGAAGGATGCACAAATTGCCCTCATCCTGGATGCCCACATTCGTACATGTGAGTCTTTTCCGACAGTTGGCTTTTCAAGTACGGTTCTGAGTGTTTTTACCCTAATTTGAAGTATTTCAGGACATCCGGAGTTTGTGGTTGTCTTCAGGAATGTGGAGGTAAGATTTGGCTTTGGTTTGGCCCAAGTTTCTACTGAGTTTTGCGTCAAACGAAGGTATCGAGGGAGGAAGAGCGGTCTCAGTATCGCACTCCGAGTAGACTTCAGAGGCATTAAGGGGTAATTAGTCGGAGAAGTGACAGTTAACGGAAAGCGCTTGATTGTTGGATTAATGGCGCAAGACCTGTCGCTGAAGATTGGGTTTTCGCACCATTTAGGCCTTACAGCGTCATTGTTCGGAATTCTAGCCGCAGTCGAAGCAATCTTCTCACTGGGAGGGAGGGGGGAGGGAGTTAACTATTTTCAAAAACCCGAACACGAATATCGCCATCACCAGCGCGATTTCGCTTGGCATCCGCGCCAAGAGGCCTTAGAAGCTCGACTTCTGAACACGAATATTGGTTCAGACTGGCTAAAAAGTGCCTGGTACGTGTACTGCGCGTGCTGGCCCATCTGCCACAGGCACCACCCTGATTGGGGCTTAACAGATGTGTTATTCGCATACTGGAATCAGATTACTCCCTAGGTCGTACTCATAGTCAGTTACAGTGCCGGAGGGAAAATTTCTACCAAAGCGGTTTGCATTTGGTAAAACGAGGCAGTAGGGGGTGGATAGTCTTGGATCTCCTTTAGAGTTCCCTATTACAGGCTAAGTATAGCATAATTCCATTGATTGTGATGGTGGTGATAGAGATCGATAATAGGAAGCTGCAACGAGCCAGAAAAATAGTATAAGACACGCCCCAGTGATGCGCCACGCGTCGATTTTTCTCGATATCGTAGAGGCAGTTGAATGCCTGGGCGCAGTTCGGCGACGGGGGGGGGCACTCCGCACTTTTCTACTTCCCATCGACGTGTCGACCTATCTAGACAGCCTCTTCTCGAGTTGACAGGTTTTACCATGATGGCTTGACGACCTTGCTCCAGCTTCACAAGAGTTCACAGGTTTCACCAGAGTGAGACTTGTAAACCGGAACTAGTGAAGCAACAAAAGTACAAAATGCTCCTCCCCCGTCGCCGAAACTGCGCCGAATGCCTGTTTGGCTGTTACGGCGACACCTGAAGCGATTGCATCAGCGTTTTTTATCCAAAGAATTCTGTGATCAAATACAGGTTCATAGTAGAGCCGGATCACGAAGTGTTTGGATTTGGTCCAAAAACTGCATCTTTATGAGAACAGTGCCACTTACCACTGTAACAACAGCGCTATTTGTATGCTGATAAAAATTCGTCGCAGTGCGGCGACAGAGGAGGGGTAAGGGAGGGGCATTTTGCACTTCTGCTACTTCACATTGTCTTGTCGAGGCATCAAGTGGAGACCTGTCAACTCTTGTAAAAAGTACTTATTAATTCTTGTAAAACAATGAAATACCACACAAGTACCATTTACCATGGTGGCTCGGCGAGCTTGATCGAGCTTCACAAGAGTTCACATGTTTCACTGGAGTGAGACTTGTAAACCAGAACTGGTGAAACAGCGAAAGTTCAAAACGTCCTGCCCCGTCGTCGAACTGCTCCCCCCCTCCCCTCCCACGAGGGTTCCTTCAATATTGTAACGGTTTATTAAGGAGTTATGGTATTGGATCCGCAATCTCATCCCAAATGGAGATTGACGTGTAACCGATGTCCGTCAGTGGTGGCGATGTTCGATGGAGCTCTGAAATTCCGTGTTTCGGAATCTTCATGTCCAGATTGTCAGGCGCGTATCGTAGTCGCAGAATATAAAGTAAGTCGGACAGTTTTCAATTCTTCTTCACTTTTATTCCATACACTCTTTATTCAACTAGCTATTTGTTAGCTACGAATTTAAGCAATCCATGTTTTGTTCGGATCAGATGCTGGTTCCTTTTACTTGCTCATTACACTGCTGGACCTGTTGACTCTTGTAAAACTACGAGAGGGAAGAAGTGATCTGCTTTGTTCACATGAATTTGCAAGTTTTCGCGAAAGGCTTTCACAAGGTTCACAATGCCTCCACCAAGCCGAACTGCGCCATAATTCATACAAAATACTGTAATATGTCCTCAGTTAGGCTTAAAGGTAAGGCCCTCGATCATTCGCCATCACAGATAGTGGATTAGGGGTTTGCATATAGACGACAAGGTGCTGAGTAACTCGATAGTGAAGAAAAAAGCAGAAAAAAACATGCCAACTGCCCTAGATAGAACCCCATTTCGATCCCAGTTTGTACGTGCCCAATTAACTCCATTTCCAACACTGCCCTCACCTTCACAGCTGAATGTCCATCATAACTCTACGACCGCATGAGTGACGATTTTCATGCTTTTTCGTCCTGCAGTTCGTTTTCACTGAAAGGCGGGCCTTGAAGGCGGAGTCTGGAGGCGGAGTCACTGGAAAAAGGAGGCGTCACTGAACCTATATTGCGCTATAGCGCCCCTCCCTTACAATTTTTGCCGCGAAACCGGTACAAGGTTGTTCGTCGCGGACCACACTACTCTCCCGACGCCATATTTTCAGTCCCTATACATGATCGCGGACCTTGCCTTTACCTTTCATTGGAGCGCGAAATTTGGGTTTACGGCACAAACCGAGCATTGTATCCTGGAGAATGATGTTTTTATGAATTCCCCCCCCCCCATTTTCCTTTCAGACGTCTTCCAAGGATGCTGCTTTCTAAATAAGGGACTCTTTAGTGAACTTGAATCTGGTGCAGCTCAATCCATGGTGGGGCCTGTACCTGTATCACCTGCGCTCCCAGTGATCGTCGAGTTGCTCGAGCGAGCGCTAGTGGAGTTTCCACTCGTCCGTGCAACGTGCTAGGGTTGCCCACTGGGTTCTCTGTGCTCGGAGGAACGAGCTTTCACGAAGACCTATTTCCCTTCCGGTTCAGAAGAGAAATACTACCTCCCCCTCTCGTCTCTCGACAACGAACCAATACGACCCCCTTTCACATTGTCTGTGAAACAAAAAATAGCTATGACACTGAAAAAATAAATTTTTCTCTGCTCAAGTACGAACTCCTCCTGTTGAGGAATCCCCAGCGATGTGCCCTGGTCTTCCACCTCCCACCAAGCCCTTATTTAACTTTTTCTTTTTTAACATTCTTTTGTATCCATATTAGGCCTCAAGCACTCTTCCCTTACCGCTCCCCTTCGAGCTCTAGGCACCCCCACCCAAGTTTTAGAACCTTTGCACATTATAGGTTGCTATGACAGCTCTGAACCACCCATAGAGGGTGTCACCTGTCTTTCGTTAATCATTGATGTACGGGAGCAGACGTCAGCAAACTAATCATTCCTTCCTGTCGTTCGCCATTGTTATCGTGTTGTAGTGGCCGATAATTGAGTTTAATCGTTTTCACAAGTGTGCTGCACCTCCTTTGAAGTCTCACTGAATTCCTGACCCCTAATGAACCAGTTGAATCCTCCTGTGACACCTCTCTTAGCTTCGGCAGTATATCTTACAGCCTTGAATAGATTTGTTGGTATGACTAATAGTGATTTCTGAACCCTGCTGTCCATCTGCCGAGTTTCTGTTAGGTACCCTGATTCTCGAAAAAAATAGACAGTTGCTCATTTTTTTGGCTCAGCCTTGCAACTGTAAAAAAATTGCAACTCAGTTTTTCATTTTAGATTTCTCAAGCTTTAGTTCTGATTAGTGACCCTTTTTGTGATTGTATCACATCCTCAGTACTCTATGTCACGAAGAGTACCTGGACATTGAAAAAAATTCGGCTAACCCTTTGCTGCCTCAGTCTTCCGAAATCAGGCCTGCTTGTGATCGAATTGTCTTCCAGAGTGCAGAGTTTTACTAGAAATTTGTCTTCAGGGATAATTTGCTCCCTCCCCCTCCCAACCGAATCTGACATCCACCTGGCTCGAAACCGCCTGGCGTTTACGTCACAGGCGACGACACCAAATGTCGTGACTTCGGCGCTTTTAGCACGGATTTTGAGCAGTTCCGTGCCAAGTGGTGTGTTAAGATAGACAATGAAACACGGTGAAGCAAGGCAGCATCCTTTCTGGCTGCAGTTGGTTCAACCTAGCTGAGGGAGGATCACTATCTAAGGCAAGGGGTGCGAAAGAGCAGAAGCACGCCGCGCTGTCACGTTCACTTCCTCACCTAGCACTTAACTGTCTTGGCCCCCTTCAGATGTGATATTCGTGTTCAGAAGGTCGAGCTACCTCTGGGAGCGAGTCTTCAGCAAATGTGGTGATTTGGAGTGCCTTGAGCCCGCACCAGGCGGTTTCATAGAAATTTGTTGCGATACTTGTGCTCAAGAGGTCAAACTATTCTTGGAGAAGAACTTCCAGACAAGACTCTGACGTCCAGGAGTTCTGATCCAACTCTCGACCTTAATTAGTCACTGCCTCTTGGACAGTTCTGCGTTTTCTTATTCATTCAGTATAGTTACGCCCCCGGAAGGGTGGGGGCTTGATCGGGTTGGACGTTGACCCGCGCGCGTGGCAACGACGCCAGTCGCCACTACTTCACTTCGTCCTTAAATTAGAGGTTATCAAGAAAAATCAATGGGAATCAACTCTGCTCCCTCACAAATAATCTGATAATCACTTCATGCTGTACTTAAAGGCATGTGGCACGATAATTTGGTACTCGGTCTGAAATGCTGGCAGAATGCTATAATGCGGGGAAAATGGCGAAAAAATGAAGTGAAACGGTAAAAACCTGCGAAGAAAAGCCTTCATCCTTAACGACTCAAAAAGCAATTTCGGACGAGTTTCCCATAGGCATCTTGCCAATGTATCGCTACGGTAGGGCGGCTGTACCTATGTACTCATACATCCGTGCAGCATCGCGGCCGCTTTGTGTCAACGTCTTTGCTTCATATTTTACTTCGCAAATGAAGCAGTATGAGCATCAGGTACAGTCGGTCATTTCAAGGCGGGCGGGCGCAGTGGGCGCCCTGGTCGGTATGTTGCAGCTTGATAGATCCTTATAAGGGTACTTTCCTTAGGGAAAGGCGCGCTTCTGTCCCGCCAGGCGTAGTAATCCTAGGGACTTGAGTCTTAGGGACTTATCTGCCAACTTCCTTTAAACGCACGCCATGAGTGAACAGTTTTCCACGGGGTCGTATTGGAGCTTTCAGAGAAGGTTGCTGTATGGTTTATTTGGAGCAGTTGGCACCGGCTCTGAATAGGACCCTAACCCTCAAAAACCGTCCCTCAGAACCGCCTTCAGCTGGAATACTCATCGCTAGGAGGTTGGTGATATAGGTGTAGCTGGCCTACGGGTTGACGTGATGCAGGTGATCGAAAGGGGGTGGTCTTGCCAGACTGCTAGAGCTTTCGCCTCTTAATAGCCCTATCTAATCTTAGCGTGCTTCAAATTCTACCCACAGAATACTATTTTGAATGTATTCACCAATTTCAACCTTCAGAATCGTTCCCCCAAAAAGTTCCCTTTTCAGGACAAAAGCCCTTTGCCGGATGGCAGGACCACCTTCAAAGGATGTATGTTCTGCGATGAAAGCGTCAAGGACCTCGTGAACCTGCATCACGCCTTTCGAGATGAAGCTGACCGCATGCGGCAGCAATCCCAGCGAGGACGTGGAAGAGGACGGGGTCGAGGCAGAGGCACGACCAGAGGTATAACCAGGGGCGGTGGCCGAGGGGGCAAGAAAACCAGGGTTTGAAGCCATTATATTGTATAATTATTATGGGACCTCTATAGATTTCTTTGTTTATGTTGTTTTGCACAATAAAAAAATCTCATTTTTCATAGGTTTAATTATAATTGCTCATCAACACCTATGCATTCATATTGTACATACAACATATATATAATAGATCGCGGTTATGTCAACAATGTGTGTGAAGTAACCAGTTAACTACAAACAAAGTAGAAGAGGAAGACGGATGAGTATGTGCTGGAGAAGATGCATTAAGTGCGCACGAGCGTTAATTTCACTCACGAAGACTACCAGGTATCAGATTGCACGAGACGCATCCGATCGCCCTACTCCGCTCTCCGCCACTGCGACATCCCCGCTTATTTAATCGACTATGGACATACCCTACCTAAATAATTGGGAGTTAAAGCCGCGGTGAATGGCCACAGTAACGGAGAAGTTTCGTGCGTCGGACACGGGTCCTACCACGAACGGGTAGAGCATGAAAGTCAAACGGGAGGAGACAAAAGACGAGCACGAGGAATGAAGTAACATTTGAATCACATAGGGTAAAGGACGTCGGCAGTACCGTACCGGGCTCGTCGTTACACTACGGCACGGCACTGGCCATGAAAGACACATGACGACAGTGTTTTTTTTCGTTCGTTTGTGATGCGTACGGTAGCAAACGATAGTGCACGGTACGGTAGCATATGCCGTACGCACTCGGCAGTGGTCAATAACTCGGGGTAGAAGGCAACGAATAAAGCGTTATACATAATTACATACATAATAATAAATATATGGTATTTGTAGTAGAGGCTATAATGAATGGGCAGTGGAATACCACGGACAGCGCTTCAGCTTGCCGGGTTTAACGACAGAAAGAACGCCGGGTAGGTCGCAATTTCTCGAGCGAAAAAGCGGGAAGAGACGAATAAGGAGTAAGAGGAGGAGGAATTTCAATAACCTATGCACTTTCTGGCAGTAAACGCAGTGCTTTTGTGTGTTGTTTAAGTGAAAGGGGTTCCATGGCGTAGGCCCATTGTAGTCGTTGAGCGAGCATCTCACGAGGGACCATTAAGGGCTCGGATGGTGTCTGAATGACCGAGCCATGTTCCTGTATGGAGAGAGCGATTGGTGTGGGCAGTTCTCGGAGAGGAACCCCTTTCGGAGGCACCGCTGTGAACGCACTCGACCGGTCGGTGGTTGACGTTGGAGTGGTGCTTTTTTCGTCCACAGGAGGCAACGGAATGGTGGTGATCTGTAAATGGATCCATAAATGGGGGCCTTATAAGGGCTATCAAGACTTGAAATGTACCTGGAAGTTGATTCCCGGCGGTGGTGGCGGATTCGGTGCGAGACTACGGTAGAACTCTTCTCGTTTTGCAGTTGGCCAGTGAGCAGGCGGCGTACAGCTGGACGCAGGACGCATATGCTTATAAGCCGGAGCACCAGGCAGTACCTCAGCCGACATCCGCTTCAGACGACGATGCCAAGTGTCCCGGTACTGCTCTTCCCATCGTCTCGTATGTGCTTGAAGGATTTCTCGCGTCAACGGGATGGCCGTCGTCGTACTGGACCTGAAATTCCAAAGAAATCAGTAGCTGCCAAGGGTACGGGGGCAGGATACGATTGTTGTGACAGTGTGACCAGTGGGGTTGTTGTTATGGGGTAGCGCTATTGCGCAAAGGACAGCGTCCTTCGATGCGGGTGGCACGGGCGACAAACAACGCACCCGTTGCGCCGATCTGGTGGCCTGAACCAGACGGGTGACTGGTGGCTAGTGGAACAAGGCACACACAGGAACGAACTTAACTGCGATGAAGCGTAATAAAGTGGGCGGTCTTAGTAATTGCACTCTTCTACTTGAGGGTCACGTTCTTAGAAATGATAGGGCCTTATAGAGGAACTCACGTTGAATCGTCCTGTTCGCATTTCGTCGGACTAGCTGGCCGAGATTGTGATTTCAGTAAACGATGAACATTTTCAAGACAATTGATCTGATTATAGGACAATGGGAGATCGGACTGCTCATCCTTCACTTGAATGTTAGCCTGAAACATATATATTTAACATAATAAAGGTTACCAAAAGTCGCCCTGGGAGGGGTAGAACTCACCATTCGTTGTTGCTGTTGTGTACCCGTACTGTTCACTACCAGTGTTTCAACTAATCGGTCAATGTAAGCACCTAGATTGGCTGGTCGTCCAGCGGCATCGCACATTCCGACTACAGCGGCGGGATCGCCACCACCGTTACCGCGACACGATGTCACAGGCTGAAACGAATGATAGAAATGTATGTAAAAAGTAATTACAAAAGTAGAAAATCCATTAAACTACTAGCAATTACATTGGTGCAACACCCTAGGGGTGAAATGGTTGATGAAGTGAATGGTGGACGGGGGAAGCTGAACTGGAACGGACCAGTCAGTCAACAGCAGCGAGGAGGTATCGTCTGACGTTGGCACGGCGTACGCGGAAGTACGTGATGGTCGTCGTTCGTGGTCGTGCTGACCAAACACATACACAGACGCCACCAGACATATACACGCGGAAGGGGCGGGCGCTACCGTGGGAATCTGCACCAGGTGCACCCAATGGTGAAATGGTTTTTCAAAAGGTATGTCGTCATTGCGAGAGTCGTCCGTCGTGAGTCATGCAGAGTCAACGCTCGGCCCGTTTATGGAGCGTTTCATAGGGAAAAAACTTTTCGAAACCAGTTCTCACTAGAATTCTCCCATAATTTGGCTTTGCGCCCACTAGAAACATCACAAGTTGCACCAAGTTGCACCTACATCAAGAATCTGCACCATTAGTGGACTTGTTTTTTCCAAAGGTATGACGTCAGTGCGTCAGTCATGAATAATGCACAGTCAATGCCCGGCCTTTTATGAAGCGTTTCATAGTGAAAAAAACTTTTATCTTCGAACCAGTTTTCCCAGGAATTTCAAATAATTGGCGTTTTTCTCAGTTCTGTGCCCTTACTAGAGAAGCATGCGAAATATTGCGCGCCATATTTGCAGCCCACGCCAGCACAATCTTCGAGAGCAAAGAAACATACAAGGGATAAACTCATCTTTATCCGACTACGTTCTGATTCTAGGGCTCATATTCCCCCATAATTTGGTGTCTTCCTAATTCTCTTCCCATTAGAAATATCAAAAATTGCCTCAAATTGCACCCACGTCAAGAAAAAGCTTCAGAGAAAAAACGTACAAGGGATAAACTCATCCTTATCCGACTACGTTCTGATTCCAGGGCTCATATTCTCCTATAATTTGGTGTTTTTTTCAAATCTCTGCCCACTATAAACATCACAAATTACACCAAATTGCACCCACGCCAACAAAAAAAACTCCAAAAAGAAACGTACTAGGGCGAAACTCATCTTTTTTCGATTATATTCCAATTCTAGAGCTTATATGTTCCCATAACTTGGGTTTTTCCAATTCTCTGCCCACTGGAAACATCGCAAATTGCACCAAATTGCACCCACGTCACGAAAAAGCTCCGAAGAAGAAAAGTACAAGGGAAACTTCTCTTTATTTGATTATATCCTATTTTAGAGCTTATATTTCCTATAATTTGACTTTTTCCCATTCTATGCCCACTAGAAACATCGCTAATTGCACCAAATTGCACTCACATCCAGAGAAATCTCCAAAGAAGAAGCATACAAGGGATAAACTCATCTTTATCCGATTATATTTGGATTCTAGGCTTATAAGCCAAAAAATAGTGACCGATGACCATCTAGGACTAGTAACGGAGGGCCATTAGTAGAATATCAATATTAGTTGATTAATCGTGCCTTGAGGACGATTGCTGGTGTTGGGAAGGAGCTGCTTAGCGTTGACCACGGCCCTATAGTACAATTTAGCCGAAACGCAGCGCGTGGCACTGCCCGTCCGTGGCTAGCACCGATCAGACCGCCCCGGGGTAGCGCGTGTCCAAGCACATTCCTGAGTACTCAGCGCCGTGCCCACTGTTACTAGGTTTAGCTTCCCGTTATTGTCCTGATAGGATGTTTAAGATGGATGAGTCTTGAGATAGAGGGGAGGGGCACCGAGAAAGTCCATGCAAAGTGCATCAGAGCTAAGACGTGAATGACATTGACTTGTCAGAGGATTGAACCCTGACCGTCAAAGAAACGGGGTTGAAGAAGAATAAGACCCTGAACGAGATCCGGCGGCGGGTGCCAGCATCGCCTGCTGGTATACGGGTCACTCGTATGGGTCGGCGGGCGCTTGTTTCACTCGTTCGTAGCGGGTACGGTCGCGGCGGTTGGCACTAACAGCGCGCACGTCCTGACACGCAATCGCAACACTTTGTGGGTCCGTCGGGGGCGATCTAAGGGTGCCGGGTAGCGGCACCAACCAACCGATACAGAATGACCACCGGTCACTCGCTCATTACGACTCTCCCCTTGGTTTGTGACATGAGAGTAAGCGGCGGCTAGATGTGTGATGGGGGAAGCGGGGGGAATTCGTCGTTCGTAGTCCGTATCAGGGTGCGCCAAGTAGCCAGGCGACATCATCGCCGACTGGTGCGAACACCCGAAACAGCTGATAGTGACGCGGCGCCGGCTGGCACGCGGCCTTCGTGCACTTCATCCAGCGACCAACGCCATAGAACCCGCTTCTCAGCCATCCCTCCCCCAACTAGTGCATACGTTGATCATTTGGTGGATCATTGAACAGCAGTCCGGGTGATTTGAAGGGCATTTGGGACATTGCCGGGAAAATTCGGGCAAAAAAATGAAAAAAAAACTCACCCTGTTCATTAAACATCGCAGCTCATCTTCAAAGGTCTTGGCCATAGGTTTCGGCAGCACGTGCAGCGATTGGCCGTTGGCCGGAGAATCCAGAACGTTCGCGTCTGAAAAAATGGACTTTCAGGGGTAAGACCAAGGACTTCCGAATTGTTGAATGGCCCACTATCAAGAAAATGATTGTTTTGTTTACTTAGGTTAAGGTAAAATACCTCCAATGGGAGGCGTCAATTATCCTATGCCGAGCGACGACCATGTCGATTTTCCTGGTCCATGGGTTCACATAGGCTGACCATTCGGTTTCAGCCCTCAACAAAGCCCCATTGTACGCAACAAAGCGCAACGGAGCCACACTCTTCACCACTCGACCCCGTGAATTGTGCACTGAAAGCAACGTGGTTTGGGAACGCCTGGAGACAAAGAACCTCACTTTCAGCGCTTTTAAACCCCGAAAACTCACAATCAACATGAGCTTGGCGAACAACATGAACATCGGGAGCATAGACGAATGCCAATATTGACCGTCCAATTAAATCTGTTGGCAAATGTCCAAGATAAGGAATAGACCTGAAACATTCGGGGTTTTTCTAAATTGCACTTTAAACGAGGTCATGATAGAGTCTACGTTGGGGCTAATTATGAATGCAGCTCGTCCAGCTGGAACGGCTCAGCTCTGGGAGGTGTCACCTAGTACCAGTGGGACAAGCGTGATGGTCCCCACACCAGCACTCTGCTTCTCACCTCCCGGCACCGTGTCGTGTCTGATAACGTGCTAGACTAGCTAGCACCATTAGACTCGAAGATCACATGCACTAGCCGCCTACTCAATCAATTCCCCACAGAGATGCAACATTCATTTACATAATGACATCTTGGCAATTGAATTGAATGTAGACGGATAGCGCCGTTCACTTTGGGGTGGCTAACTGGCTGGCATCTTGCCAGAAATACTCAATTAGTAAAGCTAAACTTACGAGTAATCGATGTGTGTCAGTGCACAACTTGCTGCATGTTTTGTGGTGAACGTCAAGCAATGGAATGGTGTCGATGGACCAAAGGCAGCTCGTAGGGCTAGCGCTGTGATTCTGGCCCTCTTTTGCTCGAATTCGCAGATCAGCTCGCATGCATGGTTCACCACACCGCTGAAATGGTGCAATTTCATGTATTGGTGCAATATCCGGCAAAACTGATGATCTGATGACCTCCCCGATGTCTTGATGGTGAAAAAAATAATAAACGTCAACTCCCGCCACTGACCAACGAAAGAAAGATGACGTAACACGAGAAGCCGCAACCTCACCAGCGATGGAGCAAAGCTCTAGTGTGAGAAGTATATTTTTAGGAGGTGCAATAATGAGCAAATTTATGCGATATATGGACGTGCGAATATGCAGTCTAACAAGGAAAGCCGACCCATAGGTTGGTCGAAGTGGCCATTCAAAACAAGATGTATACCTACTGATGCGTCTTCGGACGCTGATTTCAAATCTGCTTTCCATATCTGCTAAACGATTCTCTGAGCAGAGATATGCAGGAGGTTGTTGTACGGAGCACAATAGAGCTCGGCAGTCGGCTTACACAAGAATATGGACGATAGGATAGAGGCGTACCACACTTACACTGTACTCCGATGGCAGAGACGCGCGTGTGTTGACCAGACTCAAGTATACGACCAGAGGTTCGAGTCCTTGCTGGACCTGCTCTTTTGCATTTTTTCAGCAGTGCTCTCTGGAAGTTAATAACTCAGCCTAACCTAGAGCGATAGATCAGGGAACCTTGTCACTGCCATGAATATGGTTTTTCATGGAAAACTGAACCATTCTTGCCTGTGAACACGTCTCACGATTTATTTTGCTCATATAGGGAGTACAAACAAGTTTTGTGTGATGTCAAGAACAAATGCAGATAGTCCAGAACAAAGTGTTCGGAAGCAAACTCTCACTCTCGCAATGGCAACAGACAGATGAAAATATGCCTTCGCACTCGGCTCTTTCACGGGTCTACATTTGCGTGGCATGACACATTGAAATAGGTCGTTTCTCAAAAAAAAAGAATCCAGATCTTGACTGATATTCAAAAATCCTAGGAATGATGAGGGTCGGTCTTGTGATCAGGGGAACCTCAATTAGCGTAGTCAGGGGAACTGAGAAGTCAGAGCGGGGAGAAGAGGTGTCGCAGTTTTCCGGCGACCAAGGGCGAGATTTGATAGTCGGATTTTGCAGCGACCTCAAGGAATTTGTTGCCGATTGCTTGATATACCCATTCGTACGAAAATAGATATTGTGTTGAACCATATCTCAGTATTTGAGGTTGAAACACTGTGTCACTTTAGGTAGCCAATTCGCACGAGACCCAGAAGACGGAAAATGACACTTGTTCTCGGTTCCTATAACAGAGCGCTTATGCTAAGACTCTTCCGCTTTCTCCTAGCACACTTCTCCCCCTACAGAATGCGAACAAGACATTTTCACAGAAAGTGAGTGCAATGTTGTTTTCCAGAGCACCAGAACACCTCTAATGTCAAATTTCAGCGAATTTGGGGGTTTTTGAGTTCCTCAAATACATGCTGAAATGGTGGCGGACCTGGTCAAATATATCCGTTGCCATTTCAACTTTGTCCGGGAGTCGTACCTTTGAGACAGGGGGAACTAAGAGAGGGTAGATTTGTACATCCAGCGTCCGCAGACGCATCAGTGATATAGATCTTGTTTTAAAGGCCACTGTGCGACCAACCATCCTTTTCCGTGTAAGGATTTTATGAGATATTCGACTGTTCCACTCAGAAGGCATTCAGTAACGAATCGGAACGCAGCATAGCGCCATTCAAACTGTTGCGTGGTAATCCAGTAGTAGATAATTTCTGAATCCTTCACAAGTACACTTCCCCACAGTGGCTGGTGCACTTTCGAGTATTCCGTGACAGGCCAGGCGAAATGATCCTGATCCCTCACAGCCAAGTCTCATCGAACAGCGGAACTGAGTCCGCAGCGGGGGGGAAATTGGGATGGCAAGTTTAATAGTGGCGTGTAATCCCGGTGAGTTAGTAATCCTGATCCCTTCACCAGTCCACTTCTTCTCAATGGAGGTGCACTTTTGAGTATCCGTGACAGCCAGGGGAATGATCCTGATCCCTTCACCAGCCAAGTCTCTCGAACGCGAATCGAGCGCAGCGATGGTGCAAATTTAATAGTGGGTGTAATCCCTGTGAGGTAGATAATCCTGATCCCTTCACCAATCCACTTCTTCGGCAATGGTGCAATTTTGGGTATTCGTGCCAGCCAAGGGGAATGATCCTGATCCCTTTACCAGCCAAATCCCCCGATGTCTTGGGATATTCGTCGCTTCGCCACTCCACAAAAGGAAGGATCGTAACACGAATCGAACGCAGCGATCTTTCGTCGTGGTCAACGGTGTCAAGCGTACGCGCTGAGCGCACGACGTGGTCAATTCCGTTGTCGTCGCCGCCCGATTCATTAGGAGGCGACAACTCGTACCAGTGGGTGTCCATCTGTGTCCGTAGCACTCACGGCCTCATCACACCTGGACCGTTTGTCGCACTTACCACACGGTGCGAACTAAACCACTGACCGGGCCCGGGTACGACCTGCACCCGGGATACGGTAGATGACCGCCGTCATCTGATCGGTCGACACGGAAGTGTTTTTTGCAGCGGACACATTTCGAGACTCGTTGACCGCGCTCTGATCACTCTCGCCCTCTCCCCGTCAGCGGCACTGTCTCGTCTCGTGTCGTGCTCTTTCTCGCCACACTATCTCGTTTTGTTATCGCCCCTCGTACCTCCAAAGTTCCCATACCCTCCCGATTTTCCCACGTTCTCTGTTCTCTCTCGCATAAATGCTCCCGAGTCCTCAATTCGTACTATCGCAGCTCCTCGTTGTTGAAAGCACGAGAGCGCACACGAATTGAGTGCAATCGTAGGACTCGTGAACCCCCGCCGACAAAATGGTCCATTAGTGTCGTGATGCTATAGCGGAGATGTCTCTGAAAACGTACCAATTGACTCGGGCGAAAATCCGTTGTCGTACAGAGGTTGCAGCTGCAGAGAGCAGGATTGACTGACCTTTGCCAAGTAGACATGAGAAGAAACGATTTCCTCGTTGTAATGTCTGAAAAAGGGATTATTTCTAGCGTATGGAACCAGTTTAGGAAGATATATGAGCACGATCTGAGCGGATAAAAGAAGTGGGAAGGGAAGAAGAACCAGTTGGGATATGAAAGCCCCTAGCGCGTACCAGACACAGCCTTTCATTCGCTTGCGTATTTCCTCCACTTTTTTTCTCCTAATCGCGGAAGATTGGGAAGATACCACCTGGGTAGGCTGGGCTACGGTCCATTAATCTGAGATGTTTCGTGGGTCGCCCGTTAGTGGAGATACGTGATTTTTTTCCTACAGTAAGCCCGCTTTTCGTACAGTAAGCGCGGTATACTGTAATGTTCGAGGCTGTTCGGCTCAGAAGGGCATTTTACACTTTCTCTCCTGTCAGTTCATGTTAACTAAATGGGTTTCACTATGATCAGACATGTGAACTCCTGTGAAGCTACAAGGTTGTTCAAGTCGGCCTTTTGGTCACAGGAATATACAGGTCTTCACGGTTTGGGCTGTAGAACCTTAGCTGATTATCATGTAATGCCCCCACCAAGCCGAACAGCCTAATGTTCCAATCCAAGAAGTTCCTTGTCTAGAAAGAAGGTCCACTACAGAGTTGATCGGGAACCCTCTGCCGGAAAGGTCTCGGTGGAACTTTGGCCCTCAAGCTTTGCCTTCTTTAGTCCTTAAAACGATCATTTCTTCATATAGTCCAGCTTGAGCGGGAAAGTGCAGCTAAGAACGCGCGATGGCGGTCACAGCATTCTACGCTCACAGTCCACGAATTTCGTATAGGCGGAGTTGGGCCGGTCATGGTGCTTCCTCGGTGGGGTCCTCCTCCACGGAATAAAGGTGGATTCATGGAAAAATTCGCTTGAGAAGCATTCTTGGGTTTTGTTGAGTTTTGCCGTCTCCTATCCTTGCAAAGTATAGTCTAAGCCGTCATGTGGGCGGAGACAGTCAACCGTCCTGGCGCTGTCAATTTTTAAAGATGGTGGGCGTCACAAATGTCAAAGGCAGAACGGTTCACTATCTCCTCCCACACGACTAGCGCAGACTGCACCTCTAACGAACAGTAAAGGGAACGAGGAGAGAGAACCATCGAGGACGGTCTTCTTTAGTGGGATTTATTAGGAATTAGATGTCTTTTACAAGTTTCTGAACGTGCAGCCAACCGCCAGTGCCCAGATAATGCCCAGATCAACGCTCACACCTTTCTGGTCAGGGCTGGTATTACGGCTGAGTTAATTTACTAGCACTTAGCGGTGCTTTGGAACGATGGCCATTTCATGAAGAAATCGTAGAAGAGAGATTTATTAGGATAAAACACCTTGAACTAGTTTTTAGGCGCTGGTTCGCCAGACAAAGTGGAGGCCAATCGCTCGTTCCATGGAGAAAAAACGGCCTCTGTTGCCGTGAACTCAATGAACACACAGGCGTTCACTTTACACTTCATTGCAATCCGGGTAATAAATGAGGGATAAAGATTCGGGCTTGACTGAACCCTTTCTGAGGTGCGCCATGCATTCTTCTGACATTTAGAATCGTCGCGGTTTGAATGGGAGGAAAACTATACAATGACTTGTACGACCAGCCGATGTACAAGCCAGCAACAACTAAATAGAAATGAGCGAAAAGCAGA
>MU912788.1:4214-17301 GCA_036418165.1 Cooperia oncophora
TTGAGCATTCAGGATGACGGCTCACTGCTGCTATTGGCTGTATAACTCAGCGGCACAACATTTGAGCTGAGACAGTGAGAGGCGGCGCTGGCATCGTAAGGGATAGCGCATCCGCCCTGTGAGCGTGGGGTGCAGGCATGAATCATGCCTGCCCCACGCGGATGCGACTTTTGCCTAGAGGTCAGCGTTCGTGTAGATGTACGCTGTCTTTTAAACCATTTATAAGAGATTTGGGAGGTGTGTTGCATGTACGGTAAGCTTGCGTTACTCACCAGGTATTTGAAAACAGTCCAGTCATCCCGTTAGATTCCTGTCTTTGTTTCTAAACGCAAGGATACGAGACGAGAATGCAGTGTCTTGCAGAGACAATGCAACTCGCTGAGCGTCGAAGAAAAGTCTTCTCAAACTTACCAAATCTCCCATCTCTTCGGGGAAAGTCCGCGGAATTAATACATGTATCCAACCTTTTTCAAGGAATATGTGGAAGAAAATCCGCCAAGTACCGTCTATGGAGAGAAAATGCCAAAGGGAACGTTGGAAACGCATTCGTCAGGCCTCCTCTAGCCTCAAACAACTGTAGAGGTAAAAGACCGCGCGCTGGGACGATTCCCGTCGGCTGATTCCCAGTAATGAACCCTATGACTCTACAAGAGACAATGCATCCACTCCATGATACTTGCCCGGGAGCATTACTTTTGGCTGGAAGGCCGACTTTGGAGGCGGAGTCTGGAGGCGGAGTCACTGGAAAAGGGATGTACCACTGAAGCAACTGTGGGCCTTAATTCCTAAACTGGCACAGGGTCGTCCACTCCTGATCGCATACCTTCCCACATTACCTTTTGCATTTTCATAGGTCGTCGCGGACCGTTCCTTCAAGTAATGCTGTGTAAGGGCGCCGGAGAAAATAAAATAAATACTTCTCAATCCGAAAATATCTCAACAAAGCATCTAGATGAACGTGGAGTCCTATCTCTTGCTGAACTGATGGTATTCTCAACGACTAGGTCTCAAGGCGACATGCGCTTATGAAAACGCCAAAGTAATGCAAACCAATCACTTGCTAGTTCACTTGTCATGTGCCTTCTCCTCAGCCAACTTCTTTGTGAGCTTTTAGAAGCTCTAAATCAGCTACTCGGAGGGCTTCGTCGTTCAGAAGACACTGGCAGATTCTTTTGTTACCTCACCGACAGGTGACTTAAGGTTGGCAATTGCAGGTATATGAACCTGAACGACCATGCCTTGCCATTGCAAAACTGCATTTCTAATTGAGTGAATGTTTATTGTTCCTCAGTGGGTTATCTTCGAGATCACTCACCATAGATCCATACTCAGGAACGATATAGGAGTTAGAGTAATACGAATTCTGCTGAATATTTATGACCATTGAGGGGATGATTGTTCATGATTACTGAATGGATCTCCATGGTCGACTCTGGATGAATATCGGCGTCGACGTCTTCGCTAGTTTTGTGGCTTCATATGGTAGATCCTAATAGAAGGTAGCACAAGAATATCTGAAGATGTGCCCGACTTTTTGTTTTTCTATCTGTGATCATAAAAGTGATTTTATTAGAGCTACTAACGTTCGGAATGACGTCGTGATCTCTTAGACGAGTCATTCATATCTACATATTGTGCTGGAATTTTCCACATTATAATCAAACCAGTCGGATCGCCCGGCTGACGCCGAGCTCTCCTCCTTTTCAGCTCGGCTTCGCCGAGCTGGCCTGGCTTCGCCAGGCGCGCTCCATAATTTTTAACTTTTTCAACGGTGGGCTGCTTATACGGCGCTGTAGTGATCGAATCGCAACCGATAGAGCAAGGGTTGGGATCGTGTACTACTTAGCACACGCTTCTATTTGCAGCAGGGGTGTGCTCCGCGCCATAATGCCCACACAATACATAAATCTGTATTGCCCCCCGCGCTCGTTATATATAGTAGGATACTTCCGTGTTGTCCCCTATTACATCCTGTGCCCATTGTCCTAATGTAACGCTGAAATCTATCCTTTTGTCCATTCTTTTCTCGGGGTTAGTACCAAAATCTTCATAACCCTCACACGAAAATTCAGCAGCTTGTAAGAGCAGCCTTCGAAGCATCCTACCGTTCTCCACCACTGTAGGGTTTTTTCTGGAATGCCCTCCCGCATTCGGCAGTCTAGCGCTTCGAATGGTCCTCTCTCGGGTTGTTGATGGAAGATAGTCATGGTCATAGTGATAAAGTTAGTTGCTGCAGTTCATGGCAACTGAGTAAACAACCGTCATGCATCTGAACTCCAGTTGCTTTAGCGGCCGTACATGATGTCAATAACGATAAAGCATAGGAGTGAGTTGTGTGCGAACTACTGAGAGCCTGATACCTGGGTCATATCAATCGCATTGTGGTTGTAAGCGGTGTTGCGGATTTCCGCATGATGACTTTCAACTCTTATCAGTCACTTCGTGTCACCCGTTCAGCGGTGACTCTCCGCATCTGAGGTCCCTTATCAAATCTTATCATATGTTATTAGATTCTGTCACCCACCCCGTCCCTCCTGGTATACCATCTCGGAACCATGGTCTCAATTCACTGCAGCCGATATTAGGAATTTGGTGACCCTCCGCGTCTAAAGTCTCCTTATCGAATCTTATCAGATGTTATCAGCTTCTGTCACACACCAATTATGTCCACTTCCCTTCCCCTACACCAATTCTCGAAATCAAGGTCCCACGGTTGCTGCACTGCACTAAGAATTTGATGACACCCGCGTCTAGGGTCCCTTATCGGATCTTATCAGATGTTATCAGCTCCTGTCAGCCCCACCCTACGGCATATCAGTTCTTGAAATCACGGTCCCGCTGCTGCAACTTGCCACGAATTCGGTCACCCTCCCCTTCTAAGGCCCCTTATCAAATCTTATCAGGTGTTATCCCATTCTGTCACCCCCCCCCAATCATGTCCATCCCTTCCCCTGTACCACTTCTTGAAATCACGGTCCCGCAGCTGCTGCAACTTGCGCTACGATTTCGGTCACCCTCCCCTTCTAAGGCCCCTTATCGAATCTTATCAAGTGTTATCACCTCCTGTCACCCACAAGTGTTCCCGTCCTGCCATGTATATCACTTCTTGAAATCACGGTCCCGCAGCTGCTGCAACTTGCGCTACGATTTCGGTCACCCTCCCTTTCTAAGGCCCCTTATCGAATCTTATCAAGTGTTATCACCTCCTGTCACCCACCAAAAGTGTTCCCGTCCAACCTAATACATTTATTTTACTTACACTTCATGAAATACATCGGGTTCTGTCACATTTTTTCAAATTAGACTTTTTTTTTACAGAGAGGCGTACAAGATCAAAATTATACAGCAATGTTATTGAGAGATCCTTGCCAGTTTTTGGACAGTTCGTGGATGCCATCGCTTAACAATGCACGCCGGCGCGACGCAAAGTTGGACATCATCTCAACTTTGACTTGGGCTCAAGTCGTGGAGGTTTTCTCGGCTGTATAACGGTTGAATACGGGAGGCGACTAGCAGTCAGAAAGAGCAATGTCTGGACTACACCGGTGCAAGGGGAGAGCCATCCAGCTCT
Source organism: Cooperia oncophora (assembly GCA_036418165.1). NCBI lineage: Eukaryota > Metazoa > Nematoda > Chromadorea > Rhabditida > Trichostrongylidae > Cooperia > Cooperia oncophora. Next base: position 7,786 of record MU912788.1, read on the forward strand.
ATTGCATGAAGTACGGCTCGAACTTTTTTTGACGGGGTGTGCTGCACCAGCACGTTGAAGACGGACTGTGCCGATGGATTTTGCCCTCTGCTTGACGATTCGCTTCAGATCTCGTAGCTGCCTTGCGTACGGATTGACCGAGGAGGCAGCTTCTTCATCCAGTAGTTTCCCGACCCACCGCTATCTAGAGCTGAGTTTACAGGTACTCCCGAACCTCACTTCGTCATTCGAACCGTAGGCTCCCGCTCTGAAGAGCTAGCGTCGTGGAAGATTGTCTGATGACTGTAGACATTGTCCTTGTGCAGCTCCATTATTTCGGCGTCGACAGCTGCCATGCTGGCGCCAGGGTGGTAGAAGAAATAGTTTAAGGAAGCGCTTGAAGGGGTCGGTGCTGAAGGTAGCGGATAACATTCTTGTCCATAATGCAGAATAAGGATGAGCAGGAGCCGAGCCAGTGACACTAATAGAAAGATCAATCCTTAATGTATAATGCTCACATTACCGGTTAGCCCTCTTCAGGTAATAGGCGAATACTTGGGTTCAAAAAAGTATGACAGAACTTTCCCGCCAACCTAATAACAATCGGCCGTGCAGCATTCACAGCTCGTGACCCACCCTACAGCAAATGTTTCAAGTCGTTTTATCATGATAGTCTCTGTTGAAGTCGCAGTTCATTCGTTCCGAAGACTAACACAAGAAAGCCGAGTTACGCGCAGAAGCAAAGTGGTCTACGTATGCGGCACAAAAGCTAAGGCTGCGTAACGCTAGCGCACGCTACTAGTGAGGGCAAGGAATGTATAGGTATCGATATGGCTTTTGCCAGCGTTTCGCTAGCGTTTGCCAGCAGGAGAGTGCGGGAGAGCGAGGGGGTAGCGAACGGCTCGATTAGGCCTCTGGAATTGCGGCGTGTGCAACTGCACCGCACTACTAGACAACACCGTACACTGAAAAGTTGCATAATTCCGTGATTTGACTGTTGGAAGGAAATATTCATCACATTGTCGCAACGGAATTGAAATGAACTATGAAACTGCTCGTCTTTTGCAGGCAGCATATTCTTTCTTAGGGCTGATCTGTTGGAAATTGTCCCGTTTGGGAATTTTTAGTAATTCTTATGAACGCTCTCTGGACGAATATACGGCCGACACATGCTGGCCTATCCTTATGAAAGATCCTAAATGATCCCACGCTGTTTTATCCTGGGCAATTCTGCACTATGCAGTTCAACTATTGCATCAAGCAATCTAACCAATTTAGTGTACGGTATTGTAGTATTCCACGACGCCTAATCGAGCCGTTTTCAACTCTCCTGCTCTCCCTCACCCTCTAGTCCCTGCCGCTGGCAAACGCTAGTGAAACGCTAGCAAACGCTAGATCGATATCTACACTTCTCTTGTCACTGCCGCTGCTGAATGCTGGACACGCTAGCGTTCAGCATACGCTGGCGCACGCCGCCGCAAAGTACGAAGCCAAAGAGGGTATGAGCAGCTGCATTAATTTAGCGGGAAGCACACTCGCTCGGAAAGGGTGAGGAGCTGTTTCGATCTCCGCCTGAGGTCAGAACCATCGCTTGTATAACTTGTCCGCTTTGAGACATGTGCGGTAGTACCAATACAGTGATCCTGCAATTAGCGGCGGCGCACGTTTTTCGAAATTGTGAATAAGTTGTCGATGTAGCTTTTTAGACCAATTTCTCGCTCTCCCTTCAGCGCTCGATAATCTCGCTAAACCACAGAGGTCGCGGACTGCGAACGCTACATCGGACCGATGTACGCAGTGCACACATATTTGTGCGAAGTTAACCCCACAAAGTTGCCGATTGTGAGTATGAGCAGTAACACAGAGATTACGGCGATGAGAAGCTGATGCCTGCACCACCCGTAGTAGACTTTGCGGTCATCAGCGATTTATGCCGTATTGGATTTAGCAGACAGGGGAAAGAATTTTGTGCCTGGCACAAGAGTTCGAGCTTCGATGCAAATGAGTTGCGCAATAAACGAATATGCCCAGTAGTATTTCGACATAGGTTTGAAATCATTCAGTTCGAGAAGCAAGGATTGGATTTGAGGATGCACGATCCTTGAAGCGTCACCGCCCTGGGGTGCATGACGTCCAATGTTCCAATAGCGATAACATGCGCTTTAGGAGTTGCAACTCGAGCAAGCTACAAAGTCTTGCTAGTTTGGACGGAGCGTGCTTGAGCACTTCGAGCACCGTTGACTGAGAAGTTGACTGAGAAGTCTCAGGTTACATTCTACTGTTGTGCACATTCTCTATTTTTTCCCGGAACAGCACAAAAATGACCAAACATTGCTTTCATCCGAATATTTTTGCCTGCCAAACTATGAGGTTTCCTTGTGACCTCCAACAATGTTCAGGTATTCCTCAGACTAACTGATATTGGATGAGCTAATCGGCTGTCTGCAACTTTGGAGAAGGGGGACCTCTGTTTTCTTTCATATTCATGGCAAAGGCAGTTTTGATTCCAGAAGTGATGAAAGAGTGGTAAGCAATATAATATGCAGATGTGTATGTAGTGATTGTAGTGATTGCAACTGAGCGTGAAGTGTTCCGGTCAAGAGAAAGCAGAGAGCGATCGTGCCCGCACAGCTGAACAGGAGCTGAAGATCATAGTTCAGCTCCTCACTTAGGGGCACGCACATTACCATAGCCAGAGAGAGAGCCAACCGGTCAGCCAGCACTTTATCTTCTATTGGTTACAGCTTTCACTTCCTAACATATGCCGTGACTCGTGTACTCTCGCTGGTCTTTTTTGAGTTGTCTCTTGCCTGTATATGAAAAATATTCGTTGTGTTCGTATATTCTTGGCAGACGCGTGCGAGGCCAGATGTTGACATTGAAGAGGACGGGTAAAAGAAGACGTCCTAAACTTTAATTCATGTTATGAATGACGATACGTCCTAAACTTTAATTCATGTTTTGAATGACGATAAGCTCCTCAGTGGGTAATGCCTATAGGATACTAAGAAGGAAGCCAGAAGAAATGAAGTCAACAAATACGTCTTGAAGCTCTCATAGCAATAAGTATGTATTTAGATGAACCTGGAGTCCCATCACTCTCTGTACTGTGATGGTATGGTGCTCATCATTGCAGACCGGTGGGGCGGTGCGTGTGACTCGGCTGTGACGCGACTGTCATCGCTGCCGCGTCACAGCCGAGTCACACGCACCGCCCCACCGGTCTGCAATGATGAGGACTGTATGTCTAACGATATTGGCTAGGTTTTCGGTGATGCAGCATGTGTTGATGGAGCCAAACTAGTACACATGCCAAAATATATCACGTGTTCTAACGACGAGTAGGATTAATACGCCTGGCAGGACGGAATTCCACGACCCTGAGCAGGTGCTGCGTAGCGCCTTTTCCAATGAGTGCCCTTATAAGGCCCTATCAAGCTGCAACATACCGACCCGGACGCCCACCGCGCCCGCCCGCCCACAAATGGACGACCGTACCTGATGCTCGTATTGCTTCATTTGCGAAGTAAAATATGAAGCGAAGGGATTGATATGAAGCGCCGCGGTGCTGCATGGATATATGAGTTTATAAGTGCAGCCGTACCTGCCATAGCGGTTGGCAAGATGCCTCCGGGAAACTCGTTCGGAATTTTTTTTGAGTCATGAGAAAACGAAAGCTTTTCTGGGCATGTTTTTGACCTTTTCACTTCGTTTTTTGTCATTTTCCCACTATATAGCACCCTGCTAGCATTTCAGACCGAGCACGAATTTATCGCGCCGTAGCCTTTAACGCAGCGTTCATACTTCGCGACAGCGGCGATCTCGGCGACCTCGGCGATCGCCGCGATCGTCGGTACGTGGCAGCGCCCCAACGCTATTATGGACTGCTCGCTTGATAAATAAGGAAATCCAACTTGTGAGACCTTCTTTTCTCTTAATAATGGCTACTAACTGATAACTTACGACTTTCTATACATAAGGAATATGAGGTAAGGAGGTTTCACTTCTTTTTAGGTCGGGATAAGGCCAACTCCATTTCCTGGGTGAGCTTCTTTTTTTCTTTGTTTTATTGTTTCAATTTATGCAAGCGCCTTAAAATTCCTATCGTCTGAACTGTTCCAACTTCCAAAACATTTATAGTTTACAAGTCGAGTTCAAACAACGAAGAAAAAAAAGAAACAGAAAGAAACTCACCTAGGAACCAAAACACTAATCATTTTACGCAACATCAACAGGTGAAAACTTTATAACCTCATGTATAAGCTCGACGAAAAAAGAAACAATAAAAACCTACCCTAAATGAAGCTCTCACGCTTTTTGCTCATTTCTATCCTGAATCAAGAAAGAAAATAGAAAACAAAAGCCATTAAGTTGGGTTCACCTTTCTTTGTGTCAAACCAAGCTTCAGTATCTAAGAAAATTGCAGTTAAAGAAAAAAAGCATGAAATTTGCTCGTTTTCCCCAGCGATTAATGACTTATAGTTGAGATTTGCAAGCCAGTATTTGAGCTCCACCGCCCACCCAATGACACTGCGCTTTGGATAATTGTATGAGTGCTTGTTCTTCCTCGGTGCCTTACCTTCGACTTTACTCATTATACTTTACAGTTTCATAAACAATCTCGTCAGTGCGCAAAGTGAAACGTTTGTTGACTAATGTGATTTCCATGACCCATTCTACAGCTGCACTGATGGCACCGGCTAGCTTCATATGTTACAATGGGATGTTAACCCCAAAAACCACACGAGAATCTGCTGTTCTCATTATGTGCCTGTTGTCCTACCTGGTGATTGTAAATGTGAACATGTTACGGCTATTGAGGCTGGATGACAATGCGTTCCCTTGGGATAGAAATTCCGGATCCATGATGGCTGCATTGCCAAGTGAGCTGCAATTTCTCACGTTTGGAAAGCATGAGTGAGGTGGCAAAAGGAACCACTGGAGTAACAAGGCACTCACCGCAACATATGAACATGAAGTTGCACAGAAGACTGAACCGTAGCGAGAGAATACTATATAAATGCGTCATGCCATTTTCTTATTCAACCATACGATTGGTGACTTTCTTTTGTTTCAGAAAACCATAAATACTCCATAACGTTAATGCTCCAACAGCAACAGAATACCAACGGAATATTATAGTCACTACCTATGAGAAGAAATCAGTAAAAAGCCATTTCATAGGTTGTCGGCAAGAGCCGAGCAAATCAGACGCCAGCCTTCTTGTTGAAAGCAACAGCGCCACTTAAAGACACATAGTACGCTCATACACATTGAGGGTGTATGAGACTATCAGCCCCCAGATGTCGATGTGTCGTGGTCCCCCCGCCCAAACATGCCCAGGAATGGAGATACAGGGCCGTGAAACACGCTAATATCGTCGCCAATGCCCGCGTCACTGGCCTTTTTTCGGCCAGATTCCCCGCCGTTTCATTAACATCCATGCGTAAGGCGGCCTGCTCGTCGTAGTCGTCACTGTTGCCAATCCTTTAATTGCGCTCATCACATACAAGGAAAACGCAATTTCCTGATTGCGGAATTAAGCATTTGGAGGTGCTACAAAATAAGAACAGAAGATGATGACAAGGGCCAGAACTCAAGAGCAACTCGGCTGCATCCGCAGAATCCATCAGAGGCCGCGCATTCCCAGAAAACATGAGAATAAAAACAATCCAAGCGTCCCACTCGTTTATTCTAAGTATTTCTATGGCTTTGGCGCCGGATTCGCGCCGGATCGTAGAAATTTACAGGCGATTTCAACTAATTTGCCTTTCCTTGATTTTTTCATTTTTGTTTTATTTACATTTACATCGTTGTGCTTCATTTCTAGCCTGTGTCATCTTCATCTCCTTGTACATGGATTTTGAAGCATGAGCAACACCTCAAATTTTATTCGCATCAGGAAATTGCGTCTTGCTTGTATTAAACTAACGAGTATGCCGTTTTTAGTTTTATTTTCATGTTTCGTGGAAATACGTGGCCTCCGAGGGATGTTGCAGAAGTGGCACAGTCGCTTTCAGTTCTGACCCTCGTCATCATCTTCTGCTCTTATTTTGTAGCACCTCCAATGTTATCCGCATCAGGAAATTGCGTTTTACTTGTATTTGAGAGCGCAATTAAAGGACTTGGCAAAGTGCCAAGGAGCCGCACGCGACACGCGCGCTTACGACGGATGTTATGAACGGCGGGAATCTGCGCCGTAAAAAGGCAGTGGGCGGAGCATGGAGGAATTAGCGTGTTTCACGGCCCTGTATCTCCATTCCTGGGCATGTTTGGGCGGGGGGACCACGACACATCGACATCTGGGGGGCTGATAGTCTCATACACCCTCAATGTGTATGAGCGTACCATGTGTCTTTAAATCGCCACAGACACACCTTGTCCCATGTCGAATTGGGCGGAGTTTCCACTCTCTCTAATCATGACCATTTTGTACTCCGACATTCCAATCTTTTCTTTTGCGTCCCATTGGTTTCTTTCATGGAACTCCTTTTACATGTACACGATATGTAATATATTGACACATAAAAGCGTTTTTCTCAAAAACATTTCGTGAGGGTCCGAATGTCTTCTCTGCCATTTGATAGCTCTGCTCCACTACAGGGTGTGCACAGCTTCCTACTCGTTACTTTGCTGTTTTTTAGATTATCCAGCTGAAATGCCCGGCCGACACAAGTTTTATGATACCACAGCTGCTTGCGGGCTCAAACACACCAGACACGCTCCTTTGGTTCCTGCATGCCCCACACACTGTGAGCTAAGACTAGGTCACCTTATACATAAGGTTAACACCAACGTTCACTTGGCTTCTTCAGGGTGCTCTTTTTTCTTCAGGAAACAAAGAGACGTAACAAATATATACTACCTGCTACGTATAATTTAAATGGTCTGTTTGTTTTTTTCCTGCCGAGAAACCCTGTTCCACCTGAGGAGTCACATGGAGAGTCCATCCTTGCACTTGGAAAGCGGACTTCGAGAGGGGGGTATCATTATCACTGAGATGTCTCTATGACCGGACGTGAATGCTGCACCAAACACGAGGCGACATCTACCTTAGGTATGATGCTCATCTGAATTCCGCCGAGACCAATGGTCCCGTGGCTAAGAACATCAGCTCCGTTGTCGATACTCGCAGTTGGCTACACCAATCGTCGTCCTAACAAAAGCAAATAGATCGGTTCGAGTTTGCGCCGGTAGTCGCGCTATCTTCCAAGAATATCTTCCATGGCATGCGGAGGATATCCGCCCACACCTCGGAGCATTCTCCTCCCATAACCTGTGTGCCCTGCATTCCTCACCTGCGACCCTTTGTTGACCGTGATCCAAACTTTCCGGATTCTAGAGTGCTCTGGAACCAAGCTACAAATTTTTTAATTGGGCACCCTATGATTGAGGGCAAGCCCCGCCCACTGTAGGCGGGTCTCAACACAAGGCATTCGAAACTCTCCCCAGCCGTTGCCCCCTACATCGATCTTTTTGCGATGTCTAAACTCTTTCGGAAACCTATTTAATGGATTTTCGTGAGAAACGCCGCCTATCTCAAGTAAGCAACGGATAACCCCTTGACCTTATTCCACTTTTTCTCTATCTCTGAACTGCTTTGGAAGCGAATATGATTTTTTTCTGCGCACCACCAACTTTCGGCGCATGCCCCGCCCACTGTGGGCGGGGCTTCGCATAGGTCAAGTGTGCTTTTTACATTCTTGTCCCATGCCCTACCCATCCCCACCTTGACCCGACCTCTCCAAGTCGTTCTTCAGGTCGAACCGAATTTCCGGACAGACAAACAAACAAACAAACAAACAAACAAACAGACAAACAAACAAGCAGACAGACTTAGCACGCTTTATATAGTGGATGTTCTTTACATCTTGTCCCATGCCCTACCCATCCCCACCTTGACCGACCTCTCCAAGTCGTTCTTCAGGTCGAACCGAATTTCCGGACAGACAAACAAACAAACAAACAAACAAACAAACAAACAAACAGACGTAGCAGATTAAATATAGTGGTTGATGATGCCGCGCATTCAGAAATATACAACATCCTGAACACTTATACTCACCTGCAACTTTACTTACTTTGAAGTTGTATTTTTAAGTTTATGAAGTTTCTTGAAAACTGTCATGTGATTAGCAGCCGATTAACTTACCGCGGAATAAATTAGCGTGAAAATGACCAATGCTTCTGAATTTCCATTCGTTATCCAAGCTTGAAGTAAGCCTAGAGGTACTAGCAGCGCAACAGCAAGTACCAACACTCCGTGAATAACTGCCTGAAAGTGGTAAGATTTCCAAGAAAGCGAAGAGCAATTTGAGCTTTCCAGTAGAAAATTGGTGTTCTGATTTTGTATCCACTTTTTCAGGGTATCTTAATGGTCGTGATGGTTGAGTAGTGGTCAAGGTGCTTCCGAATAATTAAATAGTGAAAACGAACTGTAGTTATTTGGTTAATGGTGAGTAACTTATAGTAATGGTAATTTGTAAGAGGTACACTGATGTATGCGGAAATTTCGGCAGTCACTGTCATACTATTATAGCTACTATAGAAGGATGTGCATTGATTCATGGTCTGACCAGGAGGTCTGCGGTCTGACCACTTGGTTTGCTATCACACTCTATATATAAAGCAGAAGTTGTCTGTGTGTTTGTCGGACGGACCAATAGGAGAACAGGCTCCGCCCACAATGGGCGGGCCTATATTTAGCTGAGTGGTGTCACGGACGTAATCTTTTGAAAACGTTGTCAACAAAACGGGTTTGAGTAAAGAGTAAGCAGGTAGATAAACAGAAGGAGGCACACCCGAACTGGGAGCCTGCAGTCGAACCGCGTTTGTCTGGGTAAGGGACCAAGTAAAAATTTCGAGTCGGACCCGGAACCACCGGAGCAGCGGCAAACCGTGGAATAAGAAGTGGGTCGAGGTTGAATTGAAGGAGGCATACTTGAAATGGACTCACGAAAAAATCGAGTACCGACATTCCACCCCTCGCCTTTACGAAAATTTCACAACCATCCACTAGGGGGGTGTATACCAAAGGTGAAACTGACATAGTCTGGAACCGACCGGCTCTCAGTTTGGGTGGCCGGGAAGATCCGACTGGTCCGAAAAACAGAGGGAGAAATGATAGCGTTGTTATACATAGCAATTGGAAAGCATTGCCGCAGGAACTCTTCTGCTCAATAGTACGCAATCTAGTGGCGCTTTCTTTCTCTACTGAATAAATGTATAACATTCAACAATATCCAGATAAACAATCCAAAACCTCTGCCGCCCCTTTCGAGACATGTTCAGTCGATAGGTATACTCGAAATCCCTGAGATTGTGTGGGCGTGGCCGTATGCTTCGACTTAAAGACACATAGGTACGCTCAAACACATTGAGGGTGTATGAGACTATCAGCCCCCCAGCTGTCGATGTGTCGTGGTCCCCCCGCCCAAAACTGCACGGGGTCAGAGTACGGGGCCGTGGGAAAGTCGTAATTCCTTGCTACACCGCCCTTTCGCAAACTCACGTTTATGCTAACACCATCCGCGCGGC
>MU912788.1:24807-39702 GCA_036418165.1 Cooperia oncophora
CAAGAAAATCAGCACTCGATGGATGTTGAAGACCATAATGAGAAACTGTTCCATAGCATAGAGCGAACCAATTAATAAGCTCAATATTCTCTCGACGACTGGACCAAAATGCAGAAAAGAGAAAAACATGACAGTTTCCCCAGATAAGGTTTGTTTCTGAAAAAAAAAACCAAATCGTCTCAGATTTTGTAGAAGTTCATTATTATCTGTGTCGAATCATCAAAAATAAGCTGCGATAACCAAATCGACTCTACGTATAGGGCGTATAGAGTGAATGCGCCTAGCAGGAAAAATAAGCAGGCGCTGCGTGACGCCTTCTACAAATAAAGGCTCTCTTATAGACTCTTACCAAGGCGCAACATACCGGCCCCTGCGCCCACTGAAACCACAAATCTGTAAGTGAGCGTACCAGTTACCAAGTGGTTATGCTTTGATCAGTTGCTGCAATGATTTATCCTCTACTCCAGGGTTCTCATTGGTGACGAAGCAATAGTTCGATGATACATAGCCAAGGTTCCCTTGCACGTAAGGCGCCTCTTGGTGTTTCAAACTTCTTTTGTCTCTTTCCCGCTGTTTTTTTGGTTCGGCCGCTGTTTCACTATCATATAATTAGTGGGGAGCTTTTTTTTGTTGAAACATTTTTTAGTATCGCCCTGAGATTTGCTGGCGTATAATAAATGATGTATAATAAAATGAAATGGATGACGCTTACTTAGCAGTCGCTGTGATCTTTCCGCTCTGACCGTTGACCAGCGATTATTTAGCTGAGGCGTGTGCTCGTCCACATACTGTCATCCGATTGAAGCGGCTAATAAAGACTCTAAGTCGCGGTTCTCAACTTGTTTTGTGCCCGACAAGGTTGATAGGTGGAACTATTAGGTTGGCAACTAAGTAACAGCAGGATTTCACTCATAGATGGTTTCAGTTGAATTTTTAGGTTTGCTGACGTAGAGCAAGTGTAAAACTTATTTTGTTATTAGACAGTTGGCAATTCAGCTATCAATCGGTATAAAAAGTTTTTTGATTGGTTGCATAGTTTTTGTTTGGCGTTCGTTGAAAAATGGAACATCAAAAGGAACATTTTCGTCATATTTTACTTTTTTATTTCCGCAAAGGGAAAAACGCATCGCAAGCTCACAAAAAGTTATGTGCTGTTTATGGTGACGAAGCCTTAAAAGAACGGCAGTGTCAAAATTGGTTTGCCAAATTTCGTTCTGGTGATTTTTCACTCAAAGATGAAGAACGCTCTGGTCGTCCAGTTGAAGTTGATGACGACCTTATCAAAGCAATAATCGATTCGGATCGTCACAGTACAACACGTGAGATCGCAGAGAAGCTCCATGTATCACATACATGCATTGAAAATCACTTAAAACAGCTTGGCTATGTTCAAAAACTTGATACATGGGTTCCTCATGAACTGAAAGAAACGCATTTAACGCATTAACAACTGCGATTTGCTTAAGAAACGTAACGAAAATGATCCATTTTTAAACGACTGATAACTGGCGATGAAAAATGGGTTGTTTACAACAATATCAAGCGGAAAAGATCGTGGAGCAAGCCAGGTGAACCAGCTCAAACAACATCAAAAGCTGATATTCATCAAAAGAAGGTTTTGTTATCAGTTTGGTGGGATTACAAAGGAATTGTCTACTTTGAACTCTTACCACCCAACCGAACGATCAATTCTGATGTCTACATTGAACAACTAACGAAATTAAACAATGCTGTTGAAGCGGCCCGAATTGTTGAAATCGAAAAGGCGTGGTATTCCATCATGATAATGCAAGGCCACACACATCTTTGGCCACTCGGCAAAAATTATTGGAGCTTGGTTGGGATGTTTTGCCACATCCACCATATAGTCCTGACCTTGCACCATCAGATTACTTTTTGTTTCGCTCTTTACAAAACTCCTTGAATGGTAAAAATTTCAATAATGATGATGATGTCAAATCGCACCTGATTCAGTTTTTTGCTAATAAAAACCAGAAGTTTTATGAACGTGGGATTATGATGCTGCCTGAAAGATGGCAAAAGGTCATTGATAAAAATGGGCAATACATTACAGAATAAAATTATTTCGTTCCATGAAAAAATTGTCATTGATATTCTGAAAAATCCGCAATTACCTAGTTGCCAACCCAATATTTATTCAATATGGCATAGTCATCATATGCCTGAACGTGTTTCAAGGATTAGATTGCGCTCTACTCCACCAAGCGCCTCGTCAACTCTAGCGGTTCCGACATCGTGTCAGGAACCCCTCGAGAAGACCCCAATAATGCGAAAGCCAACTCAACGACGGTTCCACCTTACAAGCGAACACAAGAGCGATAGTTAGTTGTAAGTGGGAGATACTGCGCTGTCTCCGTATAATAGAATATTGCGGAGACGCACGTAGCGCTCTGTCATTCTACAGCTCGCAGTGTGGTATAAACGGCAGAAGGTCATTTGTTATTGCAGGACACTCATCTCGGCTGTTCATTCTGGGTTTTCTGGTGAAAATCCAGAACGCTTCTAATGCTTTTCTTGCAGAAATTTCCGTCTCATGTGCCAGCAATACGCACTTTATTTCGAACTCTACACCATTATGTTGCTCAACTTTATGCCTTCTGAGGGCTCCTGTGAGAGTACCACCTCTTGTATTATTAGGTTGTCCGGGAATGTTCTCAGTCTTTTTACTTTAAACGATCATAACTTTCTTAATACTCATCGGATTCAATCGAAATAAGCACCATTCGAATCAGCACACTTTTGCCAATGTGACAGCAGTCGAGAAATCCCATCAAAGAAAAAAACTGGGTGGTCGAGAATCCACGAAATCCACGAAGGCTTTTTTGCCTGGTCCTGATTGATGAAGTATTTTCCAGCAAGGAAGTTCTGAAAATGTTTGAAAAGGTGATAGTCGGTTGGTGAAAGGTCTGAATATGGCGGGTGAGGTAGAACTTCAACCCCCAATTCGTTCAATTTATGGATAGTGATTTGTGAAACGTGTGGGCGGGCGTTGTCATGCAAAAAATCGGACCCTTTCTTTTGATAAGTGTTGGCTGCATCTGACAAAATTTTCGGTACAATTCGTCGATTTCTTCACAGTAGGGTTCTGCTGTGATGGTTTGGCCTGGTGATAAAAAGTTATAGTGGATCACACCAGCCGATGACCACCAAACCGTTAACTTAGTTTTACCACGTAGAATACAGGACCCAAGAACCAATTCCGAAACAACCCTGCGATACTGTAAACTATCTAAACCGAAAAGTTTCAATCGTTCATCATAGCTCGGAATGCTTCGCCTATGGACACCTCTATTCCCTCGGAGAAAAATTAACCTGGTGGCCAAATGCTGCACTTTTTCAATTTTTAGAATGTTCTTACGTAGCGGGCTCCACACCTGCGAGCTGTATTCCAAATGCGGCAATACGTAGGCTCTGTAAAGCCTTAATAGAATATCAGGTCTACTACTTCGGACATTACGGAAAATACTGAAGAGCGAAGCATAAGCCTTACTGGTCACACGATCAACCTGAACAGAAAACTTGAGACGATCACACCCCAAATCCGTAACAGTCTCACAACATTTCAGGGGGACCCCATTCACTTCATATGACATGGCGGCTCCACTACCAATATGGAGCACACAACACTTATTTAAGTTCACTGCCAAATCAAGACTCGCCGCCCAATGGTTGAGCTTCTCAACAGATTGCTTAAGAGCTGCACAAACATCATCACGGTTTCTGTCATCATAGATACCATACAACTCGTCCGCATAGACCTGCACTTTAACATTTACTGAGGTATTGACGACCTTGGGCAACTCAATAGTGTACAAAAGGAATAAAAGTGGGGAGAGGACTCCGCCCTGTGGCACACCACTGGTGCAGAGGTGCCTATTGGAGAAACCCGAACCAACCCTGACTGTCATATGACGGGAACATAAGTAAGACTCCAACCACCTCCAGACCGCCACGTATCCCAAGCCTATCAAGACAACTTCTGGTGATTGACTCTGTCGAACGCCTCGGATAAATCAATGTAAATGACGTCGATGCATTTACCTTGATTTAAGGCTAGGCACCAGTCATATACACTCTCGACAAGGTTGGTAGTCGTACTAGCCCCGGGAAGGAACCCATGTTGTTCCGGTGGAATGATTCTGAATCTGCGACACCAGGACAACAGTTTTCCTCTTATAATCTTCTCCATTACTTTGGCTGGTGTAGAAGTGAGACTAATAGGTCTGAAATCACTGACAGACTGAGCGTGCAAGACCTTTGGAATAGCGGTGACCAATGCTTCTTTCCAAAGCTCAGGAACCTCAGCCATCATGAAGGATACGTTGAAAATATGCGCCAAAGGTCCAGATAACGATGAGGCGCACTTACGGAAGACAATTGGTGGGATTCCATCATAGGGTTCAGAAGTCGAGGGTTTGAGGTGTTTGAGCAGCTCATAAACATCGGAAGGATGAAAATAGATGTTATCACAGGTATAATGGAAATCAAGCTCACTGCAGTGCAGCCCTATATTAGAACTACTCTGATTTGAAAAGGAGGTAGCAAAGTAATCGCCCAAAGCGACCGCTTTACTACCATCACTATGGCAAAAGCAACCATTTCCATCAACAATGGAAGGCAAGCGTGAATTAGACTTGATCTTGTTATTGACATAGAGAAAAAGATGCTTCAATGTCCCAGAAGCAACGCCGAGTGGGGAACGTAGCCCAGGATGTTCGTGGATAACGAAAAGGAACAGTTGAAGATAAACTACTGTAAACCACGGAGCAGAACCTGCGATATAAATCAGACGCAGAAGTATAACCGTCAAAAACCCGTACCCAGTCAACTTCATTAAGGCTGCGACCTAAGGCTGTGTAATCCGTCCGGAGAAAGTCAGGTTTGGGTAGAGGCACTTGCAAGGGAGGGAGGGAAGCATCCACCGAAAAAGAAAGCATAGAGTGATCAGACGTAGCGAGGGGGGGAAGGACTGTAACACCATCCACTATGGGCCTGGAAATGAAAATCACGTCAAGAATGTTCCCAGAGTGGGTGGGCTCTCTCACAATTTGCCTAAAGCCAGCCTGTGAAAAGAAATTCAAAAAATACCTTGAAACTGCATCTGGAGCTAAAGAGTTGGACCAATCAACCTTAAGATTAAAATCACCTAGAATAACAATGTCCCGTTCGGAAGAAATTAAAGAGGTCAACAGATGGACTAGGTCTTCATCATCCTCTTTGGAAGAGTTAGGGGGGCGGTAAACGACAATGAATCTGATGCAGGACAGATCTGTTGCGCTAATTAACTCGAAACATAGCATCTGCACTCAAGAGTAATTAATGGGCACAAGCTGCAGGGAGAGGTGGCTCCTAAAGACACAACAAACGCCTCCACCCTTACACCTGACCCTGTCCCGACGGAACACATCATAGGGAACAATACCTAAAATTCGGAATTCCTAACCTCGAGTTAAGCCATGTTTCAGTGATGAAGATCAAGTCCGGCTTCCTTGCCACGAAAATTTGAAGATGGTCGGTCTTATTTAAAATGCTGCGTGCGTTAAATAGGAAAACAAGAGAGGGGTATTTGCCGGCCATGCGGGCCTAAGCGTTTCCCGAGTTCCTTCTGGGTAATTCCGAGACGTGTTTGACTTGACCACGGAAGACTACCCAGTCCCGACTGCTACTGCCTTCCATTCTTCTTCTCTAGCCAACTTCCTGAGTTCAAAATCTTGCTTCTCTCCTCAGCGGTCATGCTCTTTCTAACAAAAATATTGGAGAACCCTGACTTACGAAGACTCTTGGCATTACCTAAGCGAAAAGCATTAGTGAAAAAGACTTTTGATCGCAATGCAAACGCCTCAATCATGCATGGTTGTGCATCGGAAAATCTGCAATGTTCGATGATAAGTTGATTAGTAGGTTCAACTGGACAACCCAAATTTCCCAGTTTTCTATAGACTTTTAAAGACCTACAAGCTTGCTCTTTAGAGTGATGTGCTATCACTGCCTTGCGTATAAAAGCGACCCATTATTGGCTGCGTGGGAGACCGACCGATCGAATATCCTGGTTTCTTAACGCCATCGTCAGCCAACTGTTACCCATGGTTCCCTCTCACCTGCCCAATACCAATCATTTCCTTGAACAGCTACGGAATTGTAACATCCAAAACGGAGCTGTGGTAGAGTCATTTGATGTTACATCGCTTTACACCAACGTCCAAAACGAGCAGGCCTTGCACGCGTTATCTGAAGTGCGCATTACTCATATATGAACTTTTGGACTCGACAAAGCGCACATCATGACTCTAATCAAGGAATGTTTGAGTTGTAACATCTTCAAATGGGCAGGCACATATTACTGTCAAATGAGAGGACTCGCCATGGGTCAGCGTCTTGCACCGGTCCTCGCTGTTTGCTTCATGGGTAGAATAGAGCAACCGGTGCTAGAACGCCTACCTTTAATGTACTCTAGATATATAGATGACTGTTTCATAATAACATCAACACAGTCCGAAATGGATGAGTGTTTCCGCCTTATGAATGAGCAGTCACAGTACATTGAACTGGCCGAGAAACCTTGAAAGACGGTTGAGTAACCCTATCTAAACACGCAAGTTAATATATCCAATGGCATCGCTCGAGTAAAATGGTACCGTAAAAGTAGCTCGAAAAATATCTTGGTTCACCACATCGGCACATCCAATAAGCGTAAAACGCGCCATTGTTCGCAGCATGTGTAGAACGGCAACTGGAATGTGCACGGGCGATGTGAGCTAGAAGAATCACGACAGTTAGCCCACTATGAATGGTTATATGGCACCACCTGCTCAAGGGAGGCAGGAGAAGCCCGTGAGAAGTACCCGCGTCAGAAACAAAATACCTTTATGTATTCCCTTCATTTCTGATAAGGTGAGCGCTGCGATCAAACGGAGCATAGTAAGGGCCCAGCTGCAGGACGATGTCCAGTTGGTAAATATACCAAATGAAACATCAAACAGCAGCTGGTCCGTAACAGGCTCTATGACAAGCAGTGCATATCAGAAAATTGTGTTACTTGCCCACACGGGAAAACTGGTGACTGTGCGCAGTTGGGAGTAATATATGAAATCCAGTGTCAGGCATGTAACTCCACATATATTGGGGAGACAGGAAGGGTCTTGGCTACTCGTATCAAGGAACATCTTGCTAGCATGAGACGCGGTACCCTCACAACAGCCCTCGGAAGGCATAAAGTTGAGCAACATAATGGTGTGGAGTTCGAAATAAAGTGCGTATTGCTGGCACATGAGACGGAAATTTCTGCAAGAAAAGCATTAGAAGCGTTCTGGATTTTCACCAGAAAACCCAGAATGAACAGCCGAGATGAGTGTCCTGCAATAACAAATGACCTTCTGCCGTTTATACCACACTGCGAGCTGTAGAATGACAGAGCGTTACGTGCGTCTCCGCAATATTCTATTATACGGAGACAGCACAGTATCTCTCACTTACAAGCAACTATCGCACTTGTGTCGCTTATAAGGTGGAACCGTCGGTAACTTGGCTATCGCGATACTAGGGGCCTTCTCGAGGGGACGCGATGTTGAAGCCGCTAGAATTGCCGAGGCGCTTGTTGGGGTAGAGCGTTCTGGGGCAGAATGAGGTAGTATCCTTGACACAGGTTTAGGCCTGTGAAGACAACGATTCAGTTGCAACGTTAGGCCCCACTGATTATAGTTCCACATATCAACCTCGTGAGGCACAAAACAAGTTGAGAACTTACATCTAAAATACCGAGGCTGCAAGAAGAGAGGGACTGAAGACTTCCTTATTTGGGGGTTTGTGGCGATTGGTTCCGCTTTCGCCTTCCGGTGGCAGTCCAGTAGCGAGTAAAGTGGATTTCCACCAACTGAATGTTCTATCACTCCGGATCGGATAGCTGGTGCCCAGGCTCTCATGATGAGATTGAAAACGGTTTTACATCCACCGCATCATCATGCGCAGCCTAGTCCAGGAAGAAATTGACAGATCCCCATCGATTAATTATTTATGCCTGCTGTTGACGCTGCCGACTATCATAAGCGTAACTTCCGAAATAGATGTACTTCTTTTGCTCTCACCTTTCACTGCAGTAGTAATCACCTGGTTGATGGCAATCTACAGTGTCGATTCATGGGCGATCTCACTTGAAAAGATGGTTGGAGGGCCTCAAAGGCCCCTGCACGAGCATGACGATAAGGAGCTCGGGTTGCCACTGATAGGAATAATGGTTCAAATACCGAAGTCAAGGTGCTGAGTAATTAAAAAAGGAAAAAATAGAAGAAAGTGGCATTTCTTCTGTTTGTGACCTGTCGGCCGGGAAACACACGATTGATAGAATTAGCAGACAAACGTCATTCAATCTCACTCGGCTTATTTGGTCACTCAAAGAGGGCAAGTCACAACCCTAATCCGAGCATTAGCAATTTCGCTATCCCATTATTCCACATCGTCACCTTTCAGATGGAAGGTGAGGACCTGGAAGAAATCTATCGTGGTTAAATCTTTGGCACAGGTCCTTCTGAG
The DNA here is from genome assembly GCA_036418165.1 of Cooperia oncophora. Lineage (NCBI taxonomy): Eukaryota > Metazoa > Nematoda > Chromadorea > Rhabditida > Trichostrongylidae > Cooperia > Cooperia oncophora. The sequence goes on from MU912788.1 coordinate 33,355, forward strand.
CAGTTTCTGACGCACCAAACAGAGGTGTTCAGTAAGAATAGAACTCACCTCATTAGCTACTAGCTGTGTCATAATGTAAAGAACTCCAACCACTGACTGGACGACGATTAGATTTTGGTAATGGCTCAAAGACGAGTTGTTCTTGAATATTCGACACAAAATGTAGCAGTGTATAGTTAAACCGCAGATTGATGCTAGGATGGAATTAACAGTTTGGAGCAACTCCACTCTGCTTTCGTCCAGCTCCCCGCTAGTGTTCTGCATCCTGGAACAAAGAGGGTTGGATAGATGAAGAACTCAAAAGTAGTCACCTATGCAAGTGTTCCCAAGAATATTCCATGAGCCACAGATACTAAAAGTAGTGAACCGAGTTCGACAGAGGCTCCCTAATCCGGAGCTGAGGTCGTACACTGGTGCGCAAAACTTAGGGAGGAGATGGATAAAGTAGCATAAAACACTAATGACTGGGTGGAAGTAAATGAAAGTGTGGGAGCATGTTGCCACTTGCCTAAGGGACATGCACAGGAAGCTAGACTTTTCTCGGTGGTAGAAGAGCTTGAATAAAGTACCAAATATGGCCGACCGCGCAAATCGAGGCAGTCTATGGGCATGAAAGAATTTTTTTTTCTCAATCAACGAGAAGCTGCAAAGAACTGTGGTAGTATCCTTCGATACGTCATGTCCCGAAGAGCATCTGGATGACTTCACTCAAGGAAGGATCATAGGGAAACTCGAAGAAGGTCGAACCATGACGAGTGTAGCCCAGGAGTTCGGTATCGCTCACAGCATTGTTTCACGTGCATGGAGAGCGCTCCGAACCTTTGGTACTGCTGCCCGAAGCGAGGACGTGGCCGACCAAAGACAACTACACCAAGGGACGACCGCTGAATTTGTGCAGCAGGCAAGAAGAGATCCTCGTCAGTCGGCTTAGGCCATTGCAATGACGTTTAACAGGACTCTAGGGCAAGCCATCTCACGCACTACAGTGGCAAGACGACTGCATGGTGGTGGTCTCTTCGCCCGACGACCGTTACGTTGTGTTCCTTTGACCCCCGCATCGGCGAGACCGTTTACGGTGGTGCCAGGAGCATGGCGAATGGACCGATGAGGAATGGAGCCGTGTGCTCTTTTCGGATGAGAGCAGGTTCAGTCTGAGCACTGATTCTGGGCGCACCCTCATATGGCGAGGAAGTGGGACGAACCCGTAAACGTTGTCGAACGTGATCGTACTGGTGGTCGAGGTGTTATGGTATGGGGAGGCATCATGTTGCATGGCCGTACTGACCTCCAGATTTTTGAGCATGGAACCCTCACCAGTCAGCGTTACTGCGACGAGGTTCTCCTACATCATGTCCGTCTTTTCAGAGCTGCAATCGGCCCTGACTTCATTTTCATGGATGACAATGCGCGACCGCATCGAACAGCACAGGTGGAGGAGCTTCTAGAACGAGAGGATATCCGGCGAATGGAGTGGCCCGCCCGTTTCCCCGACCTAAATCCCATCGAGCACGTGTGGGATGCACTGGGTAGACGCATTGCAGCACGACCAAATGCACCAATGACGATCCAGCAATTGTCAAATGCACTGATTGAGGAGTGGAATGCCTTGCCCCAGGAACTCATTACCAGCCTCGTGGAGAGTATGGGATCGCTGTGCCAGCAGCAAGGTATTTGCTGTCTGGTGATCACACAGCTCATTAGGATCCGTTAACCTTCTTTGCTACTACCAGGATAATCGTGAAGACTTATGTAGTTAATGGAACATTGATCGAATACAAAAAAACGTCATAACAATTGTCTTATTCAGTTCTGTCAGTTGCTTTCTGTTTAGAATATCGCTGAGGTTCCTTTGGTATGATATGAATTTCATCGAGCTATGTTGTCTGGCAGAGGCACAGTGATCGAAAGTTGCTTTCATCCCCAAATTTTGCACACCAGTGTATTTTGCTATGAAAGAATTCCTCCTGCTGATTAGTAGTGTCCAGCTTCTCTTTTCATAAAACCTGGGCATTACTGTGAACTTTCAAGTTGTAATGCATTCTGCCAAAGAGGTCGGTAAGTGGATGACTTCACTGAAAATGACCTGACGTTTCGACAGGATCGTCGTCCTCAGAGGCCAGTCCACCACCACATGAGCGGAACGATGCCACTCGCTGTAAGTTGTAGTTAGTAGGTGTTCCACTCATGTGATGGCCGACTGGTCTCTGAGGACGACTGCTGTCGAAACGTCAGGCCATTTTCAATAAAGTCTTCTCTTACCAACCTCTTCGGCGAAATACATTACTACTTGAAAGTTTTCTGCTGATTTTTGCCGTTCCTTTCTCCTTATACAATCTCTTACTCCTTACCACCCCACTAGCTTAAGGGTGCTACATAATTACTGTATGATGACGTATCGGATGTGTTGACCCCGAAGCTCAATGGCAAAATTTTTGAATGAAAGTCGGTGAGAGGTGAGGTGTCAGTTGTGCAGAGGGTCGTACCGGAAGAGAAATCTTGTGATGAAGATCGTATTCAAACAAAATTCAACACAACAAGATGGTATGTGCTAGCTTGGAAACGTGCTGAAGAAGCCAACTCACTATAGCTTATCGTGACTTGAATTTTGCTTGTTGGTTGTAATCTGGGGGTAGTGAGTACTTTCAGACCCTCTTCCTCTTTATCTGCGCTAAAGGGAAGGGGCGAGCTCGACGCCACGACTGTGCTCAGTCCTTCATTGAATAAGGAGCAGAACTGCATCATCTTGCTGCAGAAGTCAAGCTGGAAATAACCGCCAATCTCCGCAAGGTGTCTCCTAATACGAAATACCAATGACTAAATTCAACAGAAGAACCAGCTGCGAGACCTGAGAAACCCAGTGGAGCGTGGCTGGGTTCATTGGTGAGGACTTTCATCCTGGCATAGCGTCAATAACAGGCCCTATTATAACCAACCAACTGCAAAGGTCTGAGAAATGCCCAGTCCCGCGTTGTTCACTGCAACTTGACAACGCACACGCGCTGGAAGCACACTAAAGCCCTGAATACTTTCACGATGCATATCTCGAGATGCGGACGTTGGTTTGGGGAAAGTTCACCATACCCACCGTGGAACTTAACATAATTCCTTCCGGCCACAATTCTTGAGGGAACCTGAACTTAGTTGGTTGGCCTTTTCAGCACGAAACCGCTGAGTTTCGAACGAGGGCTCTTGCAATTAATGGGTAACGGTGATACTCCAGTGCGACCCCCTCTCCTACTTTTCCAATTTTCCCCGAAGTCTTGGAGTTGTAGGAGGGGTACACACTTCGGATCAACTGTTAGAAATTGCAGTATTGCAGCATAGCGCCAACTAGAGGTACGGTGTTTATCCCTGAAGCGAAGCGAGTGTGAAGGGGCTTGAAATGAAGCGCAGTCATTACAGCCTTTTCCACCAACGGATGCACTCCTGATGAGCCAGAAACAATTGGTGGAAGAGTCTGTAAAATCCGCTCCCCTTCGCACATGGAAATCGTCGCAAACTTCCTAATACTTTCACAAGGCTCCCACCACCAAAAAGATTTATTCCTCCTGGTTTCGCCGCTCCCGGAGGGAACTGTGAGGTTTATTACATAATTAGTGAAAAATTATCTGAATCATCATCTAGAACATTCGGGCCATGACTATGAGCACGGGTATTCATACAAGTGGAGAAGCATTGCGAGAACTAGAAAGGAAAAGGCTGGGCCAAGTGAAAGCTAAATGTCGGAAGTTTCCGCAGAATGGAATAAACGGAGGTGATTACCGTTACCATGATTGCTAACACGCGTGATCTCAATTGGATTAGGTGCTCGAAACTCCTTTGATATGGAAGAGTTTTAGATCGAAGCACATGCTAAGGCTGAGACGTTCAGATTTCTCAATATCCATGCCCTCCTGAGTGCTGGGGTGAATTGTCAAGACCACCACTAACACCTTAAGGTAATTCCCTTTCTGACAACAATGAGGCTCACTAAAAACTAAAGAAACATCTCGAGATCGCTCCTTCAGCTGCCATTAGGCACAACTGAATGCGTTGTTACGGCGTCGGCGTGCTGTGCCATGCATTTCCTCCAAAGCACATTCCGCGACCACCGGTTCAGAGTGACTCCATCATGGGGTTAGAAAAGCTGACGATACCACCTTACGGTCTACTCCAAGGAGTCTCAGTTGACTTCGAGAATATCCTTGCGATTCCATGCCACTCTAATGCGATTCTCAACGCTCCGCTGTTGTATAAGGCCTTTAATACACCGACCTTCGACCGCCTGATAGAGCACCTTCGTCACTAGGGTAGCAACACTGCGATAGTTCCATAATTTCGGGAAGATATGAAAATATAGTGTTGCTTCTACATGTGCTCGGCCGGCACTCCTTCCGAACGCAACCTGACCGTTCCTCTTAAAGCTTTATTGCACCTTCGATAAGCAATCACCGAAATCATTGGATATGAGAAGTGGGTGCTATAAGCTTAGCGATCCAACGACTAGCAGTGTCTTAACTTCAACAGTACGGAAGTTCCGGCTGCTGAAGTCTACCCTGTTCAGGACAAGACCTGTCGCGCTGCCAATAGAGTACAGAAAAATTGCGCACTGAGAACCGTGACCAGCCACCAGCACAAAATATGCGGACTCCTACTCAGATTAACCGCGTCGCCAGTCAGCTTGAAAGGAAAACTAGACTTTGACGTTTTCCTGTAAGGCTCCACCTCAAATACCGATACGAATCCAAGGAAAATCGAATCTTTAGTGCTTGGGTGGGCTTCTTCTATTCGCCCGATAGCCCTCGTCGCTAAAGGGTTACCGCATACTCTGCTATAGCGCACTCTCTAAATTCACGCCGATCGAGAAGACCTCAGAAGGGATATCTCATACACGCATTCTTCGAAAAGAAGTCTCCAGCTTCAAAAGAGAGAGTCATAAAACACATAGGTTATATGTTGTATAAGTTCAGTAAAGGAAGAAAAGGAAATAATATGCATAAACAGCCATGCTTTTCGGAAATCGTGGAGCAACCTGATAGCACTGTACCTGATCGTATTTAGTTCTAAACAGCGGAGCTTGGCAATTCGGAACGAATTGCGTGAACGACGAACAGTGACGATTAAATCATGACGCCAACACCTGTGGCCTGCACCACCTTTGCTCCCGTTATTCGTCGAGTTGCTCGAGTTGACGCCTGTAACGCCTTATTTCGCATATACTTGGCGAGTCAGAGCATTTAAGTGGGTCCGACGGCGGAACATGGACGGTCGCTCCAATGGCCTCTGCTTTCGGTTTGAGAATTGACCATCTTTTTGACATCATCGCAGGGGCACGCACGTGACCTCATTCGCCGCTTGCTCGGCACTTCTCTTTATTTAAAAAACTAAGCATGACGGTGTCGCGAGCCATCTGATTTGGGCCTCAACGTTGGCGTGCGACGCGGTGCGCAAATTGCGGATTATCCGAATTTGGTGCGTAGGCGGAAACTGCCAAGCTCCTCCATACCACCTGGTTTAAATCAGCCGCTATGGTTTATTCTCTGTAGTGAATAGGTAACCCTACAAGTGGGGGGGGCAAAAAAGAGCTCTCGGACGCGAGGCCACATATCAGCAAATTCGGTGCATAGAGAGAAGACGTGGATACGAGTACCAGGGCGAAAGATACTCAAGATGTTCCTCGATAAGCAGGAGCTGGCTCTCGCCCATCGCCTTCATGTACACCAAAATATGAAGTCATCTCCAGCCGCAACCTGACTGGGGAAGGCCTTTGGAATTCATGTCACCTCCAAACAGCTGCGAAACTTCTATGGAGTCACCCATGGATAGCTACCTGGAGACAGTACTCTCGATCTGGAAGACCTCCATCATCGAGCAGCTCCGTCAACGTCGCTACGGTCTAGGACATCATCTTCACCTCAGTCGCCAAGGCGCCAGTTGATGGTATGGACCGGAACCTGGAATGGAAGACCGATATTTTCTTCGTGGGCCCCGGACTGAAGGTGAGCGCTGGCGGTTACATCGAGCAACTCGAGAAGAATATCCTCTCCACATGTCGTCGCCCGTACCTTCTTGGAAACTTTGTACTGCTACAGGATTGGGTGACACCACATGGAATCAAAGGGCGTTGGGAAATTGGACTTGGAATGGAAGGGCGTTGAGTACCTGAAGAAGATGGAATATCTAAGCGGGTCACATGTTCTGAACCCCATCAAATACCTGGCTCTTTAATATGGTGGTAAGAAATGTCCGATAAGAATTTAATAAAGTGTAACTTATAGCGCCTCGAAAGTCGAGGAAGAAAAGTCTTTTTTTTGGCCCCCTGTACACTCTCCTCCGTCTATCCTGTCCCTTGCCTTGTACAAGGTGAAC
>MU912790.1:0-33250 GCA_036418165.1 Cooperia oncophora
GCTGAGACCGAAGGAAAACGATGACGACGGATACCGATGAGTGGGATGGATCACGTAGCATCATAAACACAAGATCATAAAGCTGGTTTTTAGCGCAAATCAGGGTACTTCAAGGCTATTCCCGTTGTATTGTCATCATTTTCGAAGCTAACCGCAACCAGGGCACGTTGGGAATTCCAGCGAGAGGATGCATTTAGTCGCTAGAGGGTGAGGGGACGTATCAGCCTTTGAAAAAATGTTTTCTGCTGTGACTTTTTTTCGTTCATTCCTATTTCATATGTGCATTTACCCCCATTTACCTCCCCCTCTCCTCCTCCTCTTCCCCCGGACAGTTTTTTAAGAAGAAAAAGAGAATTTCCAGAAGAAATTCTGGAAAGTGGTAGGAAGTTGGGAAAACCCGGAAAGATGGCACCTTGCACTTTAGAGGGGGAGGGTCGTACCAGATGGGGAAACTTCGAGGGGATCGTGTTTTGTATTTCTCCCCAACACAGCACTGCCCAGGCCACAACAGCATCCGCTTTTTTCAATCGAGGATAGCACTCCAGGCTGGCACTCATTTGTTGGAGATTTGGTCGAGTCCGTACGATCGCCGCCACCCCCCTCCCCCCTTTAGAATCTGAGATTTCCCCAGTTTCCTCTTTTTCCGAAATTTCGAAAATTTTCATACTTCTATCCAGCAATTTTTCTGTCGAGCGGGAGTATATAATACCCTTGAAACAGGAAAAATCGCGGAAACTCAGCAACCTTTATCGGGAGGTTAGAAGGGAAATACAAATACTCCCCCCCCTTTACAACTTCTCTAAAACAAGAGAAATCAACTGTCAAAAATTTTTCCCAGTCCAAATACAACCCCTCCCTTTCCCAGCGAGCATATACGATCCTCCCCCTGTTGAGAAATCCCCAACAACGATGTCCTTGACTCTGTCATGCGTTTCAAGGTACCATTCGAAAACGAAGATTCATAGCCGTTTTGGCACAAAAGTTCTGGGAGGTGAGGCGATTATACGTCACATATATTCTCGTCTGCACCCCCTCACTAAAGAGAAAGCTCGCGGTATTATACCCACGGTTCAGAGAACACAATGAACGAAAACAATGTGATACAGTGGCGCTTCTGCATGGCTGAGTTCCAAAGTCGCGCTCATAGTTTTAGGATCGAAGGGTTCAAGGTGGATCTTGCTTGCAATTTCTCTGAGAAGCATAAGCTGAAGAAGTGGTGATTCTTCAGTAATTAGTGCTACTATCAGGCATCTCTGAAGATATTCGGGGCGTTCAGAGGTTTTGATTACTGGGGAGGTCAGTGTAATGTTGTCTATTTCCAGGCACCCTTCCTATCAGACTATTTCTGAAAGAATATGTCTATTTTTAGTCCGGCTGTTTACAAATAACCATCTATAAAGATGTCGCAGTTGCCGATAGAGGAATAGATAAAGGCCGAGAACCACATTCTCATTGACGCGAAGTTGACCACAACTACGGCGTTTGTTCACGTGCATTACACAGAGTGGTACGCTGCACTAGCATGCTGCTATAGCAAACGAAATTTAATTGAATTTGGCGCTTTGGAATAAGTTACGAGTGAACGGGGTACGGCATCGCTGGGAGAATTCGTTTTACTTGGTCGGGAGGGGAGGGGTCGTGTCTGACCTTGACAGAAACTTTTCGAGCCACGGAAGCAGTCCTCTCTACCGAACTGAACAGATGCCAAGAGTCTGAGATCATCTCTGAGTTCAGGGAACACGGAAGTATGATTAAGCCTATCATTTAAGCCTATCCTTTTGAAGAAAAGAGCGTTCACCAGAATAGGCAGCCAGCCGCACGTTTGCATCTTCGTGGGTGGAGAACCTGTCCATGGCTGCCACAAATGAAACCATGTAGTCGACTTGCCTCAGATAACTAATCAAATGCTACTTCGTATCAATGCATCTGCAGGAAAGTGAGCGCTTGTGCTATATTTATTCTTCCTTATCGATGTTGATTTGCAAGGAGGTTGAATTGCTATCGAACCTGAGTTCGCTGCCAGGAGAGTTCCACCGACTGGATGGCGGCGAAGAGGTCCATATCAGCAAAAGGAGAGGGGGGGGGGAGATTTTATATTAGCTTGCTCGGGATGGTATGCATATTGACATTCGTGTTTTCCCAGCTCTAGGTGTGCCCTGTACGTACCCGATTCGGCTGGATTGTGATTTTCTTTGTTTCTCCAGTGTATGAGTAGATGTCCGTTCAGGGCTGAGTGTAATCTTTGACGAGAGCCTGGGAGCGATTTTTAGGGACAATTTGGGATAATTTTTAAGACATACGATATTTCAGACGCGCAATATACTTCCCGAATGCGGCATTTTCAATTTTTCTGCTTGTTCGTCAGAGGAGACAACCCCCACCCCCCCTTCCCTTGTCCGGCCGTAGATGACCGTAAGTGTTGTAGAAATCCCACAGAACCTGGAGCCGACCCTTTTTCGTTGACTGTACCAATTATATACTGTATTCTGAGTATGTCCATATTTTTAATTTGATTCCCCATCTCTCCATCGTTATCACCCGTGAGACCTCTTCGTCATCGGTGAGACCTCTTCTTCTCGTAAATGAACGATCAACAAGTCAGCTCATAGAAAGAGATCACTGTGATTTAATCCTGTTCTGGCTGATGAGATCTTCCTTTCTGCTGAGATCGGGTAGATGTTTCGTGATCTCATCGAAGGGTGAAAGCTAGTGCAGCTTAGCACGAAAGAAGCCGTTCGCGACGATGTTCTCCATCGCCAAGCTAGGGGGCTTAATCTTGGTAGGAAGTGAATAAAGGATCGGTCTCTTTCTTTGTCTGCGTCCAGTCCAAATAGGAAAATTCAGAGAGACGCGGTCTGCCATTTCCGGATCTTTCCTGAACAGGAGCAGCTTTTTTTACTAATAAAAAGTTTCCAGTGAAGTTTGGTCACGAATCCCCTCTTGATGGCGTTTGGTTTTGATTCTCTACACATAACTATTTTAACGATCAAACCCGAGAACTAAGCCTTGGATCCATCATACCTGACAGAGGGTGCTTTTTTTCTCATGCTCGTGCGCAACCCAGCTTGCGAGACAAGCCACTATTTACCATTCATTGCCATGGGAATTCAGACCGTTCGAAATCGTTCCACAGAGGAAGCCTTGGCCAAAATTTCGTTCTCTGTAATAGCTTTCCCCCACACCCGACCACCCGGTCGCGAAACCCGTAGCTTGGTTCAAGGCCTGGTTCGAAACCGCCAGAAAACAGCTCGAAGTTCCCGTTCACATTTGTACAAGTTTTTTTCCTACCATTGTTCATCTACCTAACCTCAAACACTAGACCTACTGAGTCGTCCTCGGGGATATTTTCGTAACCCAACGCGATGTCGCATGCTTGGTGCGAAAACGACTGTAGTACGGACGCCGTAGCCAAAACTAGCCTGTGGCGCAAGTGTTTGTATCTTCGTTCCAGGCGGATTTGCTGATCGTGACCAGCTCTGGGGACGAAGTATCGTGAAATTTACTCCTGGGACGAAGCTGTAGCCAAATCTACTGCCGGTATGAATTCTGTAAAAATGTAATCTGAATTTTGGCAGTGTAGGGTAATTAGAGCAGAGTATAATTATGAGACAACCTAATTATCTGATAATGTTTAGCCACCGGTCTCTGGAAGCCGGTAAACTTTGATCGCGAACGCTATAAATATTCTGGAAAACCGCCGAGAGAAACCTCAAACATTACAGCGACTTTTGACTTTTGTTGCTCTAACAACGATGACAATTAGTCGCAGATGTTTGGTGCATAGAAAGAAGGCGCCTGTTGCATAGAAAATGGCTAAAGGGATCTCAACTTGCCCTGAAAATCCCCTAGCAGTGCACCATTTCCAAGGAATAAAGCACAGCTGCATGTGTCATATTGTTGTATGAACTGGAATTTCGAGGGCTACTGAAGGCAAATTGTGCAGAAACGCAAGTTTTATGGTTGGCGGAGAAATTCTGCCACTTATAGAGATTAAACTTTTTTCCGAAGGCAAAAGTATAAGATCAGATATATCTATCATTGTTATTCTTTACACTTTATGGGTGCCCTAATGCTGGCATGGACCTAGAATAACAATGATGGGTCCTGAAGAGGTCGAGCTTCACGGCCCAAGTCCAATTCAAAACCGAGATGACGAACTTTGCGCTGCTATTACTTCACAGCGCAAGCTCTAGCAGCGCAAAGTCCGTCATCTCGATTTTGAATTGGACTTGGGCCGTGAAGCTGTTCGCTCATAGTTCGGGAGCCAACAAACAATTGGAAGGAGCAACGTCTTTGCTACAGTGCCACCGATGGAGACTCATCCAGTTCTACTGATTGAGCTACTGCTGCTCAACCTCTTCAGGAGGGTGAGGGGTGCGGCGTCATGCTGAAAGTAGACTGTATGAGCGAAATTTTTCTTTTTATCGACGATTCGCTTCGGATCTCGCGGCTACTTTGCGCAAGGGTTGGCCGTGAAAGCAGCTGTTTCAACCAGAACTTTCAGAAGGCGTAGCTCCCTCAGTCTGAGTTCACATGGACGTCCAGTCTTTCCTTCATCTTCAAGACTGTAGCCTACCGCTTCGGAGCATTTGCGTCGCGGAAGATTGTCCTAGTATTAGTTAGGAACATTGTCCTTGTGCGGCTCCTTAACCATTCGCCGTCGGCAGCTCACATACTCGAGCCAGAGTGGTAGAAGAAAAAGTTTGAGGGAGCTAGTGCTGACAGTAGGACGAAATAGTTATCCATTACAAGAAAAGAACTATAAAACAATTTAGTAGTGCTCATAAGAAGAGTGGTTATCGATCACAGCTTTGGGCACATTTCAGGGAAAAATGGCAGACCTCTTCCGCCGGGAGACGGGTAAGAGAATCGTAAATTTGCTGCTCCGCCGCGCGCGCGATGCGATGGGCGCGGCGTTTTCTTAACTCGTGTTAACCTGTCGATTGGAGCACCGGACTTCATGTAGACCCCGTCATCGTAGACATTCATGACTATTTTCGGTTCTGAATTGCCCTTTGTCGCCATCTATTAGGTTGTCCGGAAAGTTCTCAGCGTTTTGAGTGTTACTTTAAACGATCATAACTTTCTTAATACTCATCGGATTTAATCGAAATAGGCACCGTTCGAATCAGCACACTTTTGCCAATGTGACACCAGTCGATAAATCCCATCAAAGAAAAAACTGGGTGGTCGAGAATCCACGAAATCCACGAAGGCTTTTTTTGGTCCTGATTGATGAAGTATTTTCCAGCAAGGAAGTTCTGAAAATGTTTGAAAAGGTGATAGTCGGTTGGTGAAAGGTCTGGAGAATATGGCGGGTGAGGTGGAACTTCAACCCCAATTCGTTCAATATATGGATAAACGTGTGGGCGGCGCTTCTCAAATGCAGAAAGAATCTGGACTCTTTCTGTTGACAAGTGCTGGCTGCAGCTGAAATTATAGTGGATCACACCAGTCGATGACCACACTGTGACCATGATCTTTTTCTCGTGAGGACTCGGCTTTGAAAGTTGCCTCAGTGGTGTGTCGGCACAACCACTGTCCAGAACGTCTCCTGTATCACACTTGATCCACTTTTCATCACAGGTGACAATACGGTCCAAAAAGGGTATGTGTTCCATGCTGCGCAAAAGCAATGCAGAAGGAACCTCGAGACGTGCCGATTCCTGCCGGTCACTCCGATTGTGGGGCACCCAATTGTCGAGTTTTTTCACCTTCCCAATGCGTTCCAGACCATCTGCAACAGTGGATTTGCCAAATACCTAGCTCTCTGCAATCTCTCGAACTGTTTGGGATGGCTCGAGCCACTCACAAACGCCTTCAAGACTTCACTACCGATATTGCTTCAGGTCGACCGCTAACGAGGTTCATCTTCAATCTCCAAAACGAAATTCGTCGAACCATTGTCGCACGGTGCTTCTCCACCACTATTGGGCTCCCCACACCTGGTTAATATGTCGGACGTGTCTCGACCTGGCGATTGAACCCATTTGAGTTGAAAAGATAAATTTCGGCGCGAAGTTCCTCTTTTCACATGCTTCAAAAAGTCTCGAGAAAAGGGGTTTATCAAGCAGTGGTGAAAAGGCAATTATCCTACTATATATAATCCGCTAAGTATGTCTGTAAGTGTGTGTGTGTGTGTGTTGGTGTGTGCGTCTGTCTGTCTGTCACGAAATTCATAGCGAGCGTCGCAGAAAAGATAGGACGACAGTTCCAAGAAGTGATATACGTGGCAGGACGGGAACACTTTTGGTGGGTGATAGAATGTGATAGCACCTGATAAGATTCGATAAGGGGCCTTAGAAAGGGGAGGGTGACCGAGCCCATAGTGTGCGGGACACAGTAACAGTGGGACATTGGTTCCAAGGTATGATATAGGACGTGAGACAGGAAAATTATTGATGGGTGACAGGGAATGATAGCAGCTGATAGGATTTGATAAGGGGAGTTAGAATGGTAAGGTCACCATACTTATAACGCGGAACACAGCATCAGCTAGGCATTAATTTCAGAAAATGATATAGAGTTGGAGATGGGGACACGGCACGTGAGGTGATAACAGCTGATAGGGGCTGATAAGGAACGTTGCCAATGCTGTTCAGTCAAATTGCTGGAGCCTTTACACTACCAAATTATAGAGTTTCAGTGATAGGGACATTGATGACGGGTGACAGGATCTTATCAATCGATAAGAAACGATAAGGGGTCATTATCATTACCTCTCTTATCACTACCCCCAAGTATCAAAGGCTCAGTGTGCATACTTTTCCTTCAGCCATCACTTCCCTGATAGCCTTAGAAAATGAACTCATCCTACTATCCTACTATATATAATCCGCTAAGTATGTCTGTAAGTGTGTGTGTGTGTGTGTGTGTGCGTCTGTCTGTCTGTCACGAAATTCATAGCGAGCGTCGCAGAAAAGATAGGACGACAGTTCCAAGAAGTGATATACGTGGCAGGACGGGAACACTTTTGGTGGGTGATAGAATGTGATAGCACCTGATAAGATTCGATAAGGGGCCTTAGAAGGGAGGGTGACCGAGCCCATAGTGCGGGACACAGTAACAGTGGGACATTGGTTCCAAGGTATGATATAGGACGTGAGACAGGAAAATTATTGATGGGTGACAGGGAATGATAGCAGCTGATAGGATTTGATAAGGGAGTTTAGAATGGTAAGGTCACCATACTTATAACGCGGAACACAGCATCAGCTAGGCAGTAATTTCAGAAAATGATATAGAGTTGGAGATGGGGACACGGCACGTGAGGTGATAACAGCTGATAGGGGCTGATAAGGAACGTTGCCAATGCTGTTCAGTCAAATTGCTGGAGCCTTTACACTAACAAATTATAGAGTTTCAGTGATAGGGACATTGCTGACGGGTGTGACGCAGGATCTATCAATCAATCGATAAGAAACGATAAAGGGGTCATTATCATTACCTCTCTTATCACTATACCCCAAGTATCAAAGGCTCAGTGTGCATACTTTTCCTTCAGCCATCACTTCCCTGATAGCCTTAGAAAATGAACTCATCCTACTATCCTACTATATATAATCCGCTAAGTATGTCTGTAAGTGTGTGTGTGTGTGTGTGTGTGTGCGTCTGTCTGTCTGTCACGAAATTCATAGCGAGCGTCGCAGAAAAGATAGGACGACAGTTCCAAGAAGTGATATAAGATGTCAAGGACGGGAACACTTTTTGGTGGGTGATAGAATGTGATAGCACCTGATAAGATTCGATAAGGGGCCTTAGAAGGGAGGGTGACCGAGCCCATAGTGCGGGACACAGTAACAGTGGGACATTGGTTCCAAGGTATGATATAGGACGTGAGACAGGAAAATTATTGATGGGTGACAGGGAATGATAGAGCTGATAGGATTTGATAAGGGGGAGTTAGAATGGTAAGGTCAACATACTTATAACGCGGAACACAGCATCAGTAGCAGATAATATCCAGACAAAATATATAGAGTTGGAGATGGGGACACGGCACGGTGCGGTGATACAACGCATGATAGGGGGCTCGATAAAGGAACGGTTGCCAATGCTGTTCAGCTCAAACTTGCTAGGAGCCTTTACAACTAACACCATTTATAAGGAGTTCAGTGATATGGGACTATTGCGCGCGGTGATCAGGATCTTATCAATCGATAAGAAACGATAAGGGGTCATTATCATTACCTCTCTTATCACTATACCCCCAAGTATCAAAGGCTCAGTGTGCATACTTTTCCTTCAGCCATCACTTCCCTGATAGCCTTAGAAAATGAACTCATCCTACTATCCTACTATATATAATCCGCTAAGTATGTCTGTAAGTGTGTGTGTGTGTGTGTGTGTGTGTGTGTGTGTGTTTGTGTGTGCGTCTGTCTGTCTGTCACGAAATTCATAGCGAGCGTCGCAGAAAAGATAGGACGACAGTTCCAAGAAGTGATATACGTGGCAGGACGGGAACACTTTTGGTGGGTGATAGAATGTGATAGCACCTGATAAGATTCGATAAGGGGCCTTAGAAGGGGAGGGTGACCGAGCCCATAGTGCGGGACACAGTAACAGTGGGACATTGGTTCCAAGGTATGATATAGGACGTGAGACAGGAAAATTATTGATGGGTGACAGGGAATGATAGCAGCTGATAGGATTTGATAAGGGGAGTTAGAATGGTAAGGTCACCATACTTATAACGCGGAACACAGCATCAGCTAGGCAGTTAATTTCAGAAAATGATATAGAGTTGGAGATGGGGACACGGCACGTGAGGTGATAACAGCTGATAGGGGCTGATAAGGAACGTTGCCAATGCTGTTCAGTCAAATTGCTGGAGCCTTTACACTACCAAATTATAGAGTTTCAGTGATAGGGACATTGCTGACGGTAGTGACGCAGATTATAATCGTAAGAAAGATAAGGGGTCATATCCATTACTTAGTTTCGCCTTGAAACGCGGAATCTACACGGGAAATTTGGAAGGCAGAAGCTGAAAAACACTTCAAACGTACGCGCGATCGCATGCTAAATGAAAGGAAAGCGTTCGTCGGTAGGCATTCCGGTGCAAGTAATGGAAACGATATCTTCTATTTCACTGAGCATTCATATTGCGCTGTATTGGCCGACTACATATTGTATCTATCTACAGATTTATGTATTCTAATGGCGTCATGGCGCGGACTACACCGCCGCTGGTAAAGTAGAAGCGGCGTGCTGAGTTGTGCGGGATTGTAAGCCTTGCTCTGTCTGTTACGATTCGATCACTACAGCGCCTTATGAACAGCTCACTACCGAAAAAATTTCGTTAAAATTATAGGACCCGCCTGGCGAAGCCAGGCCAGCTCGGCGAAGCCGAGCTCAAGAGAAGGAGGAGAGCACGGCGTGAGCCGTGCGATCCGACTGGTACTAATATCAGATAGCGCAGAAAATTCTCTTCAGGATATACTACTGTGACGCAAGGGAGAATGAGTTTTTAATCAGTAATCAATGTACAAAAAATAGTACGCAAAATGCTGCAGAACTCTCCGGAAGCCTTAATAACAAACCGAGGAGGACCATCGTCATTTGCGGACGCGACGCCGCACGCGACGCCCACCATCGCGGTGAATCACGATTCTCTTGTCACATAGCCCTTCCGCCAACCTAATACATGTGAACCACATATGGCTCTTGGAGAATTCGTTGTAATAGTCAAGGCTCTTGCACAAATGTCATGGTGCAACCGAGAATTTGCCCGATTAGCCGGTTTTCAAAGAATAGTTGCACCAATAAACCTCGCACCAGTTGTAGAGGACTAATAGCTCGCAATAGTTATGTACAGCACTGAATTCGGCGTTCCTAAGCGCTGCGTGGTGCTTTTCCCAAGACAGTTTCCCTTATAGCGCCCGTGTCCCACCGTGTCCTCCCGCGCCACAATTGTCCGACCGATCCTGACGTTCGCTTCAGTTCCTACGAAGAATATGAAGCGAAGGAAATGATATCAAGCGGCTACAGTGCTGTATGGATATCTGAATACATACATGTACCCGTATCTGCCGTAGCAATTTTTGGCACGATGCCAACAACAAACTCGTCAGAAAATGCTGTCTGAGTCGTGTAGAACAAAGGCTTTTCTGCGGGTTTTTGACGGTTTCACTTCGCATTTCGCCGTTTCCCCCCCCCCTATTAGAACGCCTCGGGCTAACCCATTTAGCAGAGACCAAATCATCCGGCCATACCGCGCCTTTAATAGCTTCCGATGTTAACAACTCCATTTTGGACCGTGGTCAAGCATTCCATTTCCTTTCAGAACTGTGGTGGCGTTTTTGATGTGATTTGATTATTATTTGGCTTGAAAACACATTCGGCTATTGTGATTAATGGACCTTGAGATGTGATTAAGAAACCCATAAATAATTCATAATTCAAGAACTAATTGAAGGATTCATAATACATTAACTTACGTTATTACAATACTACTGACTTACTTATTACTATTACTCTAGTATCATATTACAATTCAATAAGCCATTTTTTTTTCCTTCATCCTTGACATATGAAGCAAATGGAAGCGTAACGAGATAATGTGTGCCCCATCTGAGGGACAGTGCGAAAAGGCGACTGAGTTACTGCACTGTTTCCTCACATAAATACAGTAAACCTTATTTTGAAAGTACCGTTTACTGCCTTCATTTTCAAAGATCGCGTCAGAACTTTGATTTGAAGGAATGTCTAGGAATTCTTTCCCATGGGTAGGCTGACCCTCTGCACACTGGTATCGCACCCATTTGACTCGAGATGGCTTGGCAACCAAGCCGGCAAGCGCTGGAATATCGTGCCGAAATGCATTAGACGGAAGATTCCCAGAAAAAACCTCAAGTCGTCCTATGAAAACCTGCTTCAACGGGTACTTTGACTCCGTAAACACGAATATCACATCTACATGGGTGTTAATGGAGTTGAGGCTGGGGAAATGAGAGTCACATTGTTACAAACGCAGATGCCTGGCTGTTCTACACCCTTCCCCCGAGAGAGTGATCCCTTTCCTGTGGTAAGATTGAGCCTTGACAAAGGGCAGCATCACTGTCGCAGGCAGTGAACGGTACTGCATGGCTTCGCAATATTTCCTTAGCTTTCACAGCAGGTTGTGCGGCATGAGATGCCTCGACTCCGCATTACATGTGCTGCGGTCGAAACCAACATTTCGTGCCGCACACACGGGCGCTGGGAGATTTCGGCAGCTAGTGCGGTTGCTTGTTCAGTCGCACAGTGGGACAAGTATCAACACCAATCAGTCTTTCAGAAGGGGCGAGGGGGGGAAAGTCATAAAAAATCGGCCTTATTCGGGAAGTTTAGGGGGTATAGGGCAAATAGAAGCATTGTTCGGAGAATCAAAGCATAAAACGTTGAAGGGATTTACATTGCATTACGAACTTTCAACAACTTAATTCGGATGACCATTACATTTGACTCAACCTCTACATTAAATTTGATATTTTCGCAAAATGGCGGGGCGGTGCCAGGAAGCGTTTACTCAGCCCATCTGTGGCGTCCTCTACCTTTGCTTATTTTCCACATTACCCGCACGCTATTGATAGAAGACGCAGCCGCAGGCGGGCGCATTCCACGTTTGGTGAAATTGCCCTGTCGCATTGCGACGATATCAAGTACATACAAGAGTGAAGAAAAGGGTGGAAAAGTTGAAGATGACCTGAAAAGCCTTTAATAAAGCGCTAATTAATAGCGTTGACCATAGTTCGAAGAAGCGAGACGTAGCAGGGCGAGAGACTAGAGACAATGGATGAGAGAACTGGATGACGAGCGAAAAAGAACAAGAAGATCAAGAAAAGTTGGATAAAGCTGTCAAAAGGAGCGTAGCAGCGGTCCATTTAGTCTTGGCATAGAAGCGCGGCCAAAACGCTGCCGGGAGTCTCGGGGAGTCTGAACCCTGTGCACGGCATTGCACATGTCCAGCTGCACCCTGGTCCTTTGGTAGAAATATACAAATTTCCTTAGGCAGCGATAGACCTCGCTATGCCACCCGTCGACGCACTACGGCGTGAATTCTGAACGCTGTCGTACCATTAGATATAGACCCATGGAATTTGTCATTCATTCTCTACAGCGCCTTTTTTTCTGTGCTATACCATTTTTCTACTGAGGCCTGCACAGCCTCGTCTACGTGCTTTTATCCTTTGGGAGGATAGAAGCATGACCCCACAACTTCAATGTCCTGAAAAATTCAAACAAATGGTCCGACTTCCGAACCCGGAGAAAACCGATATTAGGTGGGGTCCCGCTCACTCCCGGTTCTCCGTCCAACAGACTCAATTCCTCGACCATACGCTTGTCTGCGAATGTTTGTCCTGACAGACATATGTGGCTCGTTCCACGTAATGACGCACATTCCAAGTGATTTATCGGGTCTGGAACGTGAAACTTGGGAACTAAAAAAATCCCTCCCCCAGAACTTTTCGAAAAATGATGTATAGGCATTCTTGAGGAAGCATTTAGCATGGCAATTCGCTCTGACTTTTTTGGCAGTCGTTTAAGCTTGCGTAGTTGGTAAATCTTAGACATTTTGTGAAGTTTACACATTGATTTCTGTGGTTAGTAGGCGCGTCCTCGCTTCCAAAAAGGTGCTTTTGTGCGAGCCCGAAATATTAACGAAATGGCAAGTAACAGAAGAGTGAAGGCGACTTTCCAAAATCCCGCCGAAGTGCCTTAATATAGAACCTGTACCTATGTTGAACCGCGCATGCAGGTGCACAAGGCGAAGAAAGGGCGTGGTCGGACGAGTTCTTTTGTCGGTGCCAGCCGTCTCTCCTTACCACTTCACTCGCACTATTCCAAATGGAGGTTTACTGGCGGAACAACCCCACCGCAACAGGTACCAGATAAAACTGAAGGTTGGGTGTCGCCGTGGCCGGTGGGGGAGCCGTCGTTCAGTTGCGAGCGGAAAGCCACGAAAGTAGTACATCCTCTGTCCTTGCAGGCAGCACCACCGTGCTCGAAGTAGGCGGCTGGCCGACATCAAATGAACGAGGCATGCTTTTGTTGATTCTCGTGGTGTGGGACATTAGATCCATGGTGTGGCCATGGTGTTAGTGCAGAAAAAATGTTTTTTTTTGCAAAATCGAATTACTAATGCTGTGAGCAACTGAAATAGCTTTCCAAATTTTCTGTAACTGTGCTGCTCCAAGGACGCATAGTTTTCTGTTATCAACCCCTGGTTAATTAAAACTTGTCCGTTTGTCATTGTGCAGGTACACGATTTGTGACTTGCTTACAGTCCCGAAACGATTGTGTCCTTTCTATACCTAAACTATCATCAGGCGAACCACTTTTCGTTGACAAGATCAAGATCAGTAGTCGTAAGCATTAGAGCTAGCTGGACATGGAGAAAGATAAAATTTGTATATATGTATACGGTAGAACGGTTGTTGTGCAAAATTGGGCTGCCACGACGGCGATCTTGCGGACACCGAGTTGGCGAATTTGCTCAGATCCCTTTCCAATTGTGATCGATTTCCTCTTGTATGAGCTGGTTTTGAATTTATCTTGAGTTTTGGTGTGATCTGAACATCACCTAGGGTTCACTGTCCCCATTGAATCACTTCCCGGTTTCTGTAGTCTCAGATTGGGCCGGGGAAAGCAATGAACATTTTGGGGATGCATACCTCGTTGTAATCGCACATTCCCTTCCCAAAGTGCGGAATTCCCTCGATATTTCTCATGCATCATATGGGAACGTATTTATAAGACCAAAAGCGAGAGTCCCCTGATTGCTCTCCAATTTTGGTCTGTTCCCACAATGCGACGTCATCACCCTTAGTTGTATTCATGCTAGATTCCCGGTATTGATTATTCAGTTCTTTCAGGGGATGCCATTACGGTTGGACGTGAAAAGAAAGCTTCTGGCACGATCAGATCGCGTGAAATGCGTTGATCTTCATCCAACTGAGCCATGGCTTCTTGCTGCTCTCTACAATGGAAATGTTCACATATGGAATTATGATACTCAGCAGCTTGTGAAGTCTTTTGAAGTGAGTTTCTATCTTACCATTAGAATCGTGTCTTATGATTCGCTGCCCAGGGGTTAGTATCATAGACCGTGCAGTACTGGTACAAGCATTTGAAGCCCCAGCAAGCGATTTTGCTTTCCAGTGAACAGTCCGAAAGAAAGTTGTGGCGCTACAGGCCTCGAGATTGATCGGTGGCAACGCTGCCTGTTTATAAATGTAGGCATTGGCGCAGGACTCGCAGGGCATTTTAACCGCAACGTTTCTTAAAGAGAAGGGGAGGGGGGGGTTACGAAGAGACAGGTGTGAGCTAGGGGATGAGAATCAAAGCCACGGAGCTCCGATGTGGGTGAATCAGTCCCCAGGTCGCTGTAATCGGTAAGGTTTGATTGCTTAATCGCCACATTTAAGTTTTCTCTTTAATTTATAGATTTACCTTCTATCTTCCGGGCTTTTTCCCAGTCCTTATCTGAAGCAGAGCTTTCTGCTTATGGGTTTCACTACATTCGTGAGTGGGCAATGTTAAACTGTCGACAAGACAAAGCCAAACTGCGGTTAGTGAGCGATTCTACTTGCCCCAAGAGAGAGGTTGAGGCCCCGATCAAGGAAGAGCTCACAGAGGTCAAGAGCGCCGCAATAGATGCATCGTAATAAAAAAGTAGCGAGATTCAACAACCAAAGCGGACCCTGCGACAGCACGGGGTTAGGCTAGAATTGATAGCAAGGGTAGTCTGTGGACAGCATTTGTTTGACGTGGCTACAACAGTTCTAGCTTTCATTAGTAATGGATTACATTTCTGGGAAACAGTCATGGTTATAACCGGGTGGCGTAACGCACAGCGCACTGGTCTGGAAAGCGTGACGTGCGGGTTCGACTCCCGCCTAGGGTCAGGACTTTTGCCTATTATTCAGCATTGTGAAAATGACTGGCTACGTTTTGCAATCACTTCGGAACAGCACCATAACTGGTGCAAACTCGCAGCGGTCAACCTTAGCGCTCTCCATCAATCATTTTTGCAAATCCGACATATCCGATGATAAAAATGGCCTTCGAAGTCGTTCAGTCGCTATTCGTTCTTTGCATCTGTTTTTTTTCAGGTATGCGATTTGCCTGTACGTGCTGCCAAATTCATCCCTCGAAAAAACTGGGTAGTGACTGGATCTGATGACATGCATATCAGGATTTTCAACTACAATACTCTCGAAAGAGTTCATCAGTTCGAAGCACATTCCGATTACCTCAGGTGATTACCACATGCGCTTACTTTAGTAACGTAATTAGGTTTCAACTAATTTTATTGTTCTTACAGTGATGTATAGAAATTTAATATAGATCTTTTTAAGGTCGATAGTAGTACATCCGACTCAGTCGTTTATTATCACCGCAAGTGATGACATGATGGTGAAACTATGGGATTGGGATAATAAATGGCAAATGAAACAGACCTTCGAAGGTAATACCTAAAAAAATACAGATGGTAACTGTCCTAGATAGGCTGCGCTCGTACTTTGCGTCAGAGTCGGAGCGTACGCCAGCGTCAGCGACAAGGAGCGACGCTGCTGTATGCTGGCGTTCGGTAGATCGATATCCATATTTTCTTAGTCGGTGGCCCTGGCGCACGCTTTAAACGTTGCCATAAGGTGACGCGAAGTGTGACACAGCCGTATTGTTACTCATCATTACTGACGCTATCATAATTACTTCCGAAACTTCATACGCTGTCTCAGTGCATTTATGTTAGTGGAACACCTTTCTTGACACCAGGGTCAAACTCGAAGTCCAGCTTCATCCGCCTTTCCATCTCGCTTTCAGTGCGATTTCTCAGCAGTCTTGCTGAAAAGTTGAACAGCTACCGTTACAGTCACCGAAGAATCATCGAGTGAGCCCACCCGGAGCGTTTTCTACCCGTGGCTGTTTATTTTCCAAAGTCGATCACTATTAGTGGAGAAGGGCAACTAGTCCACCCCCCCCCCGTTGACAATACTCGACGATAGCGACGATACGATTTATATACCAGATCTATGATGGTGACAGCTCACACCAGAGCACAGAATCGCGTTGTGTGAACTTTTCAATAAATATGACCCCCCCTTTATCCTTATGTACGATCCCCTTCACAGCGTGTTTTCCCAGTATTTCACCATTGAGCTCGTGGGGAGAAGGGACCGTGAGTGTACAGCGCACATGAAACTGGAAAAAAAAATCTCCAAACGAAAAAATTTTCCTCGCAGCGCTGGATTACTTATGCGAACCCAGCCACTTCCCACCGAAGAAAGATTTGCCAACGACCAGAGCCAATAACGGAAAAAAAATCCGCAGTCAAAAAAGTCCTTCAGGGAATCTACAACCCCTCGCCCCAGCGGCAGAATTACGATTCCCTCGTTTGTGTATTTACAACGGGTGCGTGCCCTGGCTCGCACAATTCTCAAAGCTGTCCCTGTCCAAGAGTAGCTCGAATACTATCATCCTCGGCCAGATTTCTCCAAACACGTTGCGCTATACTTGTTAATGGAGTCGTACCACAAATGTTGCGCCGCAGTTGTGGCGTTGGTTATGCTTCCCACATAAAAACCCTCGTCGGCAAAAGCAAAAGATTAAAACTTCGGTTTGTTCCCATGAGATGAAATCTGTAGGCAGCGTTCAGGCTTCGCGACCGAAGCGCTGCCGTCGCGAAGTCTGAACGCTGCCGTACGCTTCAGTATAATCGTTCTCCCCGCGATACCTTTCTGCATGAGTGTTTGGTATAACGCGATGTATGATTGATTGAGAAACGAAGGCCGTGATCATCTTTCGTCGCTCTCCTCATTTCATCATATGGATTATTTTTTCTTGTCCATGAAGCCAGTCTTTTCTGAATCTCAGGTGTATAATAATGATTGTAACGATATAAAATTGCAGGCCACACTCATTATGTGATGCAAGTAGCGATCAATCCTAAGGACAACAACACTTTCGCCACGGCATCGCTTGACAAAACAGTCAAGGTATGGTTACCTGATGCTCTGAGCTTTATATCCTCATTATGAAATTTTTTCTAGGTTTGGCAGTTTGGTAGCCAACAGCCGAATTTTACTCTGGAAGGCCACGAGAAAGGAGTGAGTGAATTTTGCTCTATTTTACATCCTTTAAACTCCCTGTTTTCTTCGTTTAGGTCAACTGTGTGGATTATTATCACGGAGGAGACAAACCTTATCTGATTTCTGGAGCAGATGATCATTTAGTAAAGATCTGGGATTACCAGGTTTGTACATACTGATGTTTAAAGCTGCGGATTTACCATCAATAGTAAAGCTTTGCCACAGTAACTTTCCTTGGGAGTGGGAGCCACGCGATCAGACCGTGAGACGACACTCCATTCGTTTACGCCATACCAAAGCTGATCCGCGGAGAGGTTAAGACATTATCCTAATGAGAAGCGCAAACGAGCGGTCTTAGTCGGTTGTGCCACCCACCCACGACCCAACTGCGTTGGTGTGGAGCAGTACTTCCCAGTTGCGTAATCGCGTAATCGCAGTACGACTTGTATCTTGTTATAGGTAAAGGGCACGCAATACCGGTGGGGAAAAATATTTACAGGACACGATCTCCCTTGGAATTTACTTCTCTGACACGACTTCCCGTCCGCTATCCTGCTTACCAGTCCTCCCAAATTTTCCCAACTCTATACCTTTTGTTTTTTTTTTTTCAAAAATTTTCCACTTTTTCTACAAGAACTGTCATCGACTAGCGGCAGGGGAGGAGTGGGGGGACGGGGGAGGGGGTTACGTAGCACACTTGAAACAAGAAAAATCAAGAAAAAAGGGCAACCGGTGAAACGTTTCTCTCAAAAGACAGTACGACCGCGCCTCCCCATCCTTCAGTGACCAAATACTACGCGCTCATAGGACGTCCTTAGTCGACGCATATCGCTACAGGCTGTTCGTGACCCGGGTGGGCGTGCGGTCATCGCGTGGACACCAGTATTCCGCCACACTCACCGCTGCGTTGCAAAGTAAGAACTGCCACATACAGCGCTAGCGCTATCTTGCTATTACCCATGCTGTTTTCAGAACAAAAACATGGCGTACAAACTTGGATGGTACATGCCCAGAATTTTCTTCGTCTGTTTCCATCCGATCGTCCGCTCTCATCATCACAGGTACCATCTCTCTGTATGTACTAATCGCCTAGAACTAATTTCTCAAATTGCAATCGTTTTCAGGTAGCGAAAGATGTCTCTGTCGCGTTTGTCGGTCATGCTAGCACCTCAGGTAGAATTGACTTTCAGGGTTTTTTTTTAGATTTTCTTTTACCTAAGTTTTTCCGCGTTTTCTGCAGTGACAAGTTGGGCTGTTGTCCAGATTATCAACAACACCACGATAGGTATGTTTTATTTAGACTGGAAACAACGCTCAATTACGGCTTGGAGCGTGTGTGGTGCATACAAGCCCAGCGAGGGTCTAACACGGTGGCCATTGGTTATGACGAGGGCTCGGTTACTCTGAAATTGGGTAGAGAAGAACCCGCTGTGAGTCTTTCTTCTATTTTAAAAAGTTCCTCTGGGAAATGATTGTCTTCATGTATGAGTTCAGGTGAGTATGGATCAGTCGGGTAAAATTCTCTGGGCGCGGCACTCGGAGATTCAACAAGCCAATCTCAAGACGTTGGACGCGGAGGCTTCCGAAGCAATTCAAGGCATGTTGAAATCTTAGACAATTTTATATTAGTAAACGGCTGATATTTAGATGGAGAACGACTGCCACTTTCGGTAAAAGATCTGGGTGCGTGTGAAATTTACCCGCAAACCCTTGCGCATTCCTCCAACGGACGTTTTGTCGTTGCTTGCGGAGATGGAGAATATATCGTTTACACCGCAATGGCGCTCCGAAACAAGGACTTCGGTCAGGTGAGTCAGAGGCGCACGTTCGACTTTTTTCGTGCGAAATTGCTATGACACCTCGGAGTGTAAGAAGCGAATAGGAAGTAGGGAGGGACACGCTTCGCTGAGTTTCTGTAAACAACGTCGCAGCGCGTCATCGCGAGCCTGACCGCAAGCGTGAAGTTAGGTATGAATTTTCGTCGGTGCCAAATCCAGGCTGCTCATGTCAGCGTCAGATCTGCGATCGTTCGCGCTACTACCACCGAGGCTCTCCAGCGCCAAATGGTGCACTGCCGCAACGGCTTAATTCAAGTTGTCACTATGTTAACGCGGTCCAGTTTGAATTGTGTCGTTGCAGCACTACAGCGCTTGGCGTTAGAGCGCCCCCGGTCGTGCTCGCGCGATCCAGTTGAGCGATCCGATCGCAGTCCGAACGCACTTTGCTGTAGTAATATTTGTTTGGGACATGGGATGTTCAATGATGAATTGTTCAAAGACAGCGATTTCACCCTAGAGACTGCTACATATGCATTCACCTTTTATTAAATAGTCTAACTAGCATATTCACTTCATTTGGCTCCGCCGTTTAACACATTTTTCTTCGTCACAGGCTCTCGAATTTGTGTGGGCAACAGATCCTAACATGTTCGCCGTGCGAGAATCTGCTACGGCTGTGAAGATCAAGAAGAACTTCAAGGTATGAATATTTCACCGAACTCTCAACTTCCTTGTCCTTCTTATTTCCCACCATTTGTAGGAGTATAAGCAGCTGCGCACTGATACTGTTATGGAAGGAATTGACGGTGGTCCATTGTTGGCTGCTCGATCAGCGTCGAGCCTGTGCTTCTACGACTGGGAGACTGCACAGCTGGTACGGCGAATAGAAATTGCAGCAAAACATGTATACTGGAGTGACAGCGGAGAAATGGTAAGTTGGTTCATTAGATCAACTCATATCATTTGCATTTGCCATTTTTTTAATTTATTTATTGCTATGATTTTTCCATCGTTTCAAGGTTGCCATCTGTGGTGAGGACACATTCTACGTGCTCAAGTACAATGCGGATGTTTTCGCGAGTGCTTCTCCTGATGAAATCACCGAAGATGGTGTGGAAGACACGTTTGAAGTTGTTGGTGAGTAGTTAGTAGTCTCATGGTGAACCTGGCAAAGGAAATGGGGAGACGGTAAAGAGGATCGTAATTTGCCGCACCGCCACGCGCGGCGTTTTCATAACTCGTTTTAACCTGTCGAATGGAGCACCGGACTTCATGTAGACCCCGTCATCGTAGACACTCATTACTGTTTTCGGTCCTTAATTGCATGTTGTCGCCATCTACTACCTGGAACCATCGTCATTTGCGGGCGGACGTCGCACGCGACGCCCAGCAGCGCGGCGAATTACGATCCTCTTGTCACATACCCAAGGAAATGTTCCAAGTTTAAGTGAGACCACTTTCACTATCGTTCGCTACTGGAGAAACGGAGAACTAGCGAAAAGGGTTGGATGACTATCGATTGGTCTTTAGTTTTCAAATCAGAGTACGCCCTGGTCGTTGGGGAAAATTTTGTGTGATACGACCATCTCGAAATTTTCTCCTTTGCTACGATGCTCACCACGTTTTCATCTTTTCTTTCCCCATCCTGCGTACAGTCTTCACATATTCTCGAAACTTCGAACCTTCCCGCAGTGTTTCCCAAATATTCTTCAGTTTCTGCAACAACTGCCGTCGAGCTGGGAAAGGTAAAACAGAGAAGCCGAAAACCAGAAATGTAGGCAAATACGCGCCCCTCTGATGACCAAATACGACCCTACCCGTTGCTAGGGATCCTCGAAGTACGATGTGCTCTACCTCAGATTCTCTGTCTCTGGACCAATATGAGAGCTGAGCTTTCCTTATCGCGAATCTTCTGATTCTTGACTGACATGGTGACTTAGCCTCAGCTCTTCACTTCGCTCCACTCACGTTGTCCACGGCTGGCGATGGCTGCGGTCATTCTTTCAGCTAGCAAATTCAATTTGTTCAGCTGCATGTTAGGTGCCAAATGCAGATGTTATAATGCACCGAGTAGATAGTAGTAATTAGTTATAATAAAAAAGCTTATTCAGAGAAAACGAGGAGCTAAAAGGGCTAGGATGCGTGCGTACTAATGAGAAAATCAGGCTTGAACTCCGACTTTAGATTATACCCTGCCTGCATGAAGGCCTGGCCTATCTCCCCTATACTGCCTTTCTGTGAGAATGCGATTACTGACTTGCTCGTGCAAATGTACATCAGTGATTTCACTCTCACATCATCCAGGATATTCAGGGGGCAGAAGGGAAGAATAGCGAAGGAGTAAGGCAAGATGCAGGGCCGGGATATTCACCCAGTTTCTTCTCTGAAGTCGTGTTTCTCAGGCGTTCAAGCTGCTAATTTCTTCTGAGGAGGATCAGTTACTCGGGTTTCGAGAGAGTCCATCGTATAGATGTGTTCTGTTCAGGTGAACAAGCCGAAGGAGTGAAAACGGCTTTCTGGATTGGAGACTGTTTTGTGTTCACAACCTCTTTGAATAGACTCAATTACTATGTAGGAGGAGAAATAGTTACTATTGCTCATATGGACAGACCTCTATATTTGGTAAGAACTTGAAATATACTGGTTGGTTATCATGGGTTTTTTTGAAGGAGGTTTTCCTGGTGCTATTTTCCACTTTGATTCTATTCAATAATGGCTTCAGCTCGGATATATGGCCAAGGAATCGCGTGTATATGCTGTAGACAAGGAGCTGAATGTAGTTTCATACAAGCTGCTGCTTTGTGTTGTTGGATACGCAGACAGTCCGTAATTGCGAAGAGATTTTGAAAGTGCAGACAGGTGAAAAATCTTTCTAAGGAGCTATGGTATGATTTTTTTTCATTTCTTTTGTTTTTTTGTAGAACTATCCTTTACAATGTGAACTTTCA
This sequence comes from Cooperia oncophora, assembly GCA_036418165.1. Taxonomy (NCBI): domain Eukaryota; kingdom Metazoa; phylum Nematoda; class Chromadorea; order Rhabditida; family Trichostrongylidae; genus Cooperia; species Cooperia oncophora. The sequence goes on from MU912790.1 coordinate 21,802, forward strand.
CTTGTTAAGGTGCTGACAACATTCCCAAGGAACAACGAACGTACTCGTGTTGCACATTTCCTCGAAAAGCAAGGTTTCAAGCGTCAAGCCCTCGCCGTGTCGCAAGATCCTGATCACAAGTATGTTCCCACTTACGCGTTTTGTCTGAATGGCGCCTTTTGTTCTTGTTGCTCGAATCGTTCTATGACTCGCCCAGGTCACGTCCTGCCGCTGGGGACATAACTTCTAAAATGCGACAAAAAATCGCTAGCTCCCAAAGAAAATTCCTTTCTGGTGCGAGCCTTCTCGGTTCCACTACCGCATCGCTACTTAATATAGTTGTTGAATTTCTTCGCCCGCTATCACTTTTCCGCAGTTTTTTGTTTCGCTTGGTTCTCGCCGCCTCCTTACCCCCCCCCCCCACCGCCGAACTGGGTATCGCCCAACTTAAACAATTACGACGTGCTGTAATGTGTGTCCCTCGCTGTGGTAGTGCGACTGGCCGCGCATCTGCTGGCTTCATTTTGAGAAGCCCGTTTTGAATAATGTGATAGCCTCTCAGAGTTGCTATGACGCACAGGGACTTTATCTCTGGTTGAAAAAATAGGATGACGAAATAATCGGTTTTGTGACACTAATGCCAGAGAAACTGAATTTAGAGATAACCGTTAATTAAGCTACGTCGGTATGATTACAAGACCCGAAATCTAGGCCTCTTCATCTTTCATGGGCTTTCGAATATGGCTCTTTCTAAAATGTGAGTGAGAAAGAAATGATTTGAAATACAGCGTTCGATCTGTTGGCTTGCTCTGGTGAACGTCGAAACTGCTTATTGACTTGGCTAATGCAAGGTAGACAGTTGAAGGGAGAATGGAAAAGCTGCTTAGTCCAGGTCTGCACAAAATGCGCATTGATTGCTTCGCAAATGAATGCAGTCGATCATTGTTTCATTTTTAAGCGGCGAACATTAAAATCGGAGTTGATGGCGTGGCCTGGGGGAATGCCTTTGGTCGTGCACGAGACTATGGTGGTCTTTTACTTCTTGCCACCTGTGCAGGATCGGCACCGTTGCTGCATAAGGTTTGGCTTTTGACTGATTGCTGCTATCCTAGTAAGAATTGAGGTAATTCAGCTTCTTCAATGTGCAGAACCTACATTTGGGGGAACTGATTGAGTAAAAGCAGTGTGGGGGGGGGAGTGGTAGTCATATTATTTAAGGAACGGATCATTTGAAGGGAATAGATACCTTGGACGAAAGGTGGGGCAACAGTTTCACAAACGGAACTGGTCTTTGAATTCATCGAACTTGATGGTCCTTCTTTACGTAGTGATGAGCATAAGGAAGGGCCTATGCTTCCGCTCAGCTTTTAACAGGCACGATGTGAAAAACAAAAAGACTGACCTAGCTTATCGTGCTTTCACGTGACCCCTCAATATCTCTTTTGTATCGGTTTCACTTTACGTGATGATTATTTTCATCTTCAGTGATTTTCTTGTCTCTGAAATCAGCCTTTCGAAGCCAACGGTCTGCAGACCATGGCCATTATTCTATGGGTAATAGTAGTCCTAAGAGTCTAGAATTCTCTGGTATTATTTAGATAAGATAGCTGAATAGCGAGACAGTGACGACCTTGCGGGCCCCTATAGTATCCGCCTGAAGTATCTCTGTTCTCCACCGATGCGTGCTGCCTCAGTTATATAAGATGTTGAAACATTAATTCTAGGCTTGCCGGGCGATTGATTACTGCCGCTAATGGTCACCACAACGTCCATTTCACAACTAGCCTCCTACTTGGTGATGTGGATGCATGTGTCGACTCGCTCATTGCGTACGTCTTTTTATAATGTAGATGTTTATGATAACTGTAATTCGCTGCGGACGGTTGGGCGTGTCAGCTGGCCGCATGCGTTTGAAACGCGCGGTTGACAAACCCGTTCTCCTCAAGGCAGATGATATAGTGTTTAATCATATCTGCTTCGTATTACTTCGGTTTCTTCCTGACTTCTTGCTTTGTCGCATGCGCATTTCAACAAGACCGCAGAGAAAGGCTCTGAAGGTGTGAACACTCATACTGGCTGACACGCCCAACCGTCCGCAGCGAACTAGAGTGTACCAGTTGCATACTGCTTTTACACCTTTGCAGATAGAATCGTAATAAGATTTGAATCGGATTAGATTTGCGATCTCTCAAGTTCCTATAGTAAGTTCCAGCACTTCAGGACAGATCGCATTCCCGAGGCAGCTTTCTTTGCAAGGACCCATTGCCCGTCTCAGTTACCAAGAGTAATGGAACTTTGGAAGGAGAAGCTGAATCGGTGGGCACCAGCAGAATACACTCGGGTAAGCATGAAGACTTTCCTCACTTTTGTTGTGCAGCTGCTACAAGTTGTCAGGAGAGGTCTGTTTGAAGGTAATGAGCACGATGTTTGGGGCGGGGCAGTGAGCTGCCACGTCATTTTGGAGGGGTGCGAGATGGAGTTCAGCTACGGCCCACACCGCCCTTCCACCAATGACGTTAACGGCAACCACTCGCCCCAGCTACAATGTACATTGCTCCTAAGGGTACATACTTTCGCTCACTGACCAAATGGCAGTTGGCGTGATAAATTCCTCCAAAACGAGTAAATGATTACTGCTGGCAGGACGGAATTCCGCGACGCTGAGTAAGCATGCGTAGCGCCCTTTCGCAAGAGGTACGCGTAAGGGCCCTATGAGCTTAGCAGGACAGACCGGGCCGAACGCCCACCACGCCCGCCGCCCACAAATGGACGACCGTACCTGACGCTCGTGTTGATTCAATTGCTAAGCAAATTATGAAGCGAAGGTGTGGGTATGGAGCGGCCACGGTGCTACACACATGCAGCCGTATCTTCGGTAGCGGGTATTGGCAAGATGCCCACGGAAAACTCGTCCAAAATTTATTTTTAGCCATTAAGAACGAATTCGCAGGATTTTGACCGTTTCACTCCGTTCTTTCGCCATTTTCCCCACTATATAGCGCCCTGCTAGCATTTTAGGCCGAGTACCAAATTATCGTGCCAACTGCCTTAAAAGACAAAATAAGTGACAAAACGACTCAGAAGACACGAATGAGGCAAGAATGGTGCCTAGAACCTTTGTAAGCGGCCTCAAGAGCATCAACTAGGAAGGTTATTTCGGATAGGTGATACCTCAGAGGAGTAATAAAGTGATGCACCCCACTTATTCGTTAGCATTGTGACTATTAGTGTAAGTATCAAAAACCACTTTACTCACGTAGTTTGAGAATCAGATGCAAAGTTGACTCTCACATTACGAACTACTAGTGGATGAGCTTGAGCTCCCTTTTTGAGTAGTAGCTTTCTAAATTCCAGGAGTCTCAATAAATCATCAGGATGCGGGAATAAGAAGGCGATCATTAGAACTCTGTGGTTAACGCAAGCGACGCTTGGCATTTGATGCATTTGATTCCTTAACTATTTACATGTTGATGTTATGGGACTTTAACACGATATACAGTGTCAGTCGTTATGCATTAGGTTAGGTGACAACTACAAGTTTCGATGGGGACCTTGGCACGAAAGGCCAGAACGCAGAATTCGCAGAGGGTTGCAGCCGCAAAGTCATCGACACGTGAAAAAAAACTCGCCGCGAGCCGGGGGTGAGGTTCACAAGAAGAGTGATTCCCGGGGTGGATAATCCACATATATGCGTAAAAAGAGTGTGTAAGGTTCCACGTAAAATGTCATGCAAACGTGAGAGAACAGAGAAAAAGAGAACGTTGGTTTATGGGATGAGTTCGAGTTGTCCGCAGACCTCCATTAGATCAGAAAGATGAGAAGCAAACCTCTTAATCCTTCAGCTCGGGGCTCTCGTAAGAGTAGCTTTTACTTACTAGCAGATACCAACCAGGTGGGAGAAGCAGCTTAATAACTTGCTATAACCTAACTAACTTTTGCAACTGAGGTACTTCGGGTCGTACGGAAAGGTGCTACACATTTTTCGCGTAAATTTTTCGTAATCTTTTAATGTTCTTTCACAATTCAGAACATAAGTTTGCAAGTGCTTTACCATCATATTTTTCGCACAGTCTGTGACCCGAAAATTCTGGGTTATTTGCAAAAGACTCGGCCAAAACTCGATCGTGCCCTCACTTTTATCAGGCCAGTGTGCTGATTATTACATTACCGGAGCCCGTCCTCTAAATGGCTGTGACTATGTCAAAGTCAGCCTGGAATCGGTTTGGGGGGGGGGAGTGGTTTGCGGTCTAGCCCAGTGAATGAGGATAGGTTCGAGTTCCGGCTGTGGTCTGGTTTTTCTACTCATGACATGATGAAGGTTAAGTCGTTCAATGGATTCATTTGCAGAAGATTGGCGAGTCACTAGCAGACCCCGTGCGCTACGAAAACCTTTTCCCGGAATGGGCAGCATCTCAAAGAGCTGAGTCGTACCTTCGCGAACTTGCCAAGCTCTCCGTACCGGCATCAGTGCGCGCTCCAACCAATCAGAGCAGAAATGTGATGGAAGAGCTGGAGACCGCATTGAGCACTGGTACGTTAATTATTTTCTTGCAAATATTTACCATGGCCTGCAGTGCATTCATTTTCCAGGAGCTGTAACGTTTGATGAAGCAGGGCAAGCTCATCTTCGTGGTGTTCCAAGGAAGCCTGCTCCAATGATGAATTCCACAGACGTCTTACCGAATTCAATGCCAAAAGCACCTCCTGTTGCTGTTTAATGCCGTTCCCGTTGTTGCTCCTGTTCTTCCTGATGTTTCTCGTAAGCGAACCCCATCACCTCCACCAGCTCCACCCAGAGAGCCATCTCCTGAGCCTGAAAATGATGTAAGACAGGTTGGATGTCCGATTCTGGTGGTTTCGTCTGGATTACGTTATGTCATTATATATTAGGTATGCGTTTTAGCTTTCCGACGACGACAGTGACGGCCTTTCTCGTGAGGCAGTTTCTGTCGCAACTGCTCACGCGGAACCAGATGTTGTCAGTGAACGCCCCAGACCCGATGTAGTGCCACGCCATGGTGGACCTGATTTGTTGCCATCTGCTGCCGGACAGCGTGCTGCACAACCAGAGGTAAGCGTTTTATTTACTTTTGCTTTTTTTTGTTCTAAGTTGTCGAAGCATTGAAGGCTGTTGGCTCTTTTTCTTCTGAATCTTTCTTTCACCCGGAATGAAGTCACGGTAAGCGAACGCTGCTGCTGTGCGTGATTTCGAGTGCGCAACAAGGGCGCTAGAGGCTCGCAAAGTCCACCAACCCAGCCCAAAAGGACTCAAATGCTTGCTAACATCTGACTTGAGGCGCAGCGTTGCGATCGATTCGTTTTTTCTTGTGTGTGTGTAAGTGTATGGCTCTCATCCGCTTTGTCTGGTCTGCCACTTGCACGCTTCCGCTTCTATAGAATGTACGCGCGTCCAGTGCCGAAAGTCGTCGGGGCCTCTCTCGGGAACTTCTGGGCGGTTTCTTCTGCCCTTATTCTGCACAGGTAATTCGATTAGCGGCTGCGAGGTAATCCTTGTGATCCGTTATAGACGACGGGTAGTCGCAAATGTGGCTTTAAATGTGGTAAGCTCTGAGAAAAAAAAAGATTTCCGGGTGAGAATTTTGAGTAAAGAATGCGCTCCCTGTGGAGTTAACGGTCTCATAGTATTCTTCAAAAAAATTCGGTTTATCCAAGTATAAGGCACCCGCGCATAAGGCGCATCTTCTTTTCAGGTGCCCGCAAATGTTTCTTTCTTTACTTTTTTTTTTTGTTGACTTCTACACGGGTGAATAATAGGTAATTTGAGTAATGGAGGACCGCACATAAGTTTGAGGGGAACAAGTCCTACTTACGTTCTTTTTTTCCCCCACAGCCTTTTACATACATTCTAATGTGTTGTAGAAGCTTGGATCAGCCTCGCCCGGGTGAACGATAATTTCTCCGAGCCAGCATATCATATCATATCATATACAGCCCATATTCATGTCTGTAGTATTTCACAAAAATGGCCTTCCCTGCAAATAAGGTCCATGGAGCGGTAGATTTTCTATCAAGTACCAGAATTAGTAAAATTTTCGCACCACCGACCTAACCTGTGGAGGAGTAGGGTACAGCGCACGTGAATTGAGATAAACCAACAATCAAGAAAAATTTTGGTACAAAAGTACCACTAAATTGATACAAAACTAGCCTGGGAGGATATACATCTAGGGCTAGGTGTTAACGCCTGCTATGAAAGGTTGACTGAACTGTTGAAAATGTCGACAGAAAAGTGGTCCCCATTCATTACTGCGCTAATATTGAGGCTTTGATGGTATACTGGCAAGTGGCACGCTTACCACGCGCGCGATTCGCGATCAGATCCCGGATCGGCTCCCGCTCAGGCCAACCAAGCCTTCTGCACTTACTTCACTACTGCGATAAAATGGTATTAAATGCCTTGGGGGGATAATAACACTGACTTGTACATCGGCAGACCTCCGCAAGTGATTGTTTAGGCCATATCATAAAGGATAAAGGATAAAGTCTTCGCCGTTGATCAATCCCTTTGTGGGATGCGGCACGCATTCTACTTCCATTCAGAATCGTAGTGGCTTGCGATGTGGCCTATACAATGACTTGCGGTGGCCAGCCGATGTACAAGTCAGTGTTTTATCCTCCCAGACGAATCTGGTACCAATTTACCGTCCCGGAGGGTAGAAGGCTTGGTTGGCCTGGGCGGGAGTCGACCCGGGATTTGAACCCGGGACCGCGCGAGTGGTAAGCGCGCCACTTGTCATTACACCACCTCTGTCTCATAGGCCATATCATTTTCAAAAAATCATGATTGCTGCGACAGGAGATGTAGAGGTGGACATGGCAGGTGGATGTGTGTGTCCAAAAAAGGAGTGGTCGATGGCGAGAGCTGCTTCCTTTTTCTGTAGAAGAACAATGCTGCTACTCAGGTTGTTGTTGATGCTGGCGAAGTGCGGTGGTCAGAAGACGAGTTTGGAGATGCGGAACAAGGAGGAAATGACATTAACCTTGATGATCTGAATCTGGATGACGAGGACTGACTCGTGGTCGGTCGGAATGCGCAGCAGTAGAACGACGTAATACCGCCACAATCATGGATTGCCTTGTAAAACAGTAAGTGCAGCGTTGTGTTTCAATTGTTCGTTGTATCGTTTGCACATTAAGAGAATGTCTCAGCTGTTTGTTTGTATTCTTGGCGTTTGTTGTCATCATCATGATTTCTGTGCTTTGATAGGGGAGAAACAGCCATTCCTTTGCTTGTTGTTTGTTCGCTTTGGGACGGCATTTTGCAATGAAATGAGCACTAGCGTACGTATTCCGACCGAATTTTGCCTAAATAGTAATTAGAATGTTTTTCCTACCCGTTAATAGGTGGTGGAGAGTCATTCGTTCATTCGTTATGTTTTGGGGGGTGTTTGCGTAATTGTGATATTAATTTTGGTTCTACAATTACTGGTTACCATAACGCTGTTTTACATCGGACCCCGTTTCTCCGTTCTCCTCGTCTGCCTTTCTCCGTGAGTAATTCCATGTGTAAAAGTGTAGACTGTTTACATGATTTTGATTTTCATTCATTAGTGCGCCACACATAACTAAATTATTCTTTCTGAGTCTTAATTTTTATTTGAGATCAATAGATTATTCAAATGTGATAATATTTATTTTATTCATAAAGTGAACATTAAAGAAACGTTCTCTTAACAACTGTCGAGGCTTTAGTGGTCATCATAGAATACCTCGTACCTAAACCACACATCTAGGGAAAAGGCACATTGAGTGGGTGAAGACTATTGAGAATTAGATGATATAGCAGTTGTGTCGAGCTGAGACGCGTGCGGCTGCGGAGCGGCATGGCAGGTGGATGTACGGGTTGCACTGTGGCAACCCAAAAGCTTGCTAACGTTGGTATCGAGCAGGACCGAAATATTGTGGGCCTTGAGGAAAGCATGAAAAGCTCGAAATGTTAACGGAGATCTTAAGTGCTACAGTGTGAGGCGCTATTCGGCTTGGAGGGAGCATTCTGCAATTTCTAGTTCCGCTTGCTAATAACAGGTTGACACCTGTAAACTCTTGGAAAGCTGTGAAATGGTAAAAGTAAGCCAATGTAGTTACACGAATTCACAGGTCGACAGAAGCTGGCTTATTGAATACCATTTGGTACCCCCATCGAGTCGAGGTGTGCCGAGTGGTTATATAGACCATGCCACAACAATTCACACATTGCTTAGCCGTCACAACTGTTCGTAATTTGGGATGGAGGATGCGGCAGCGTTTATAGTTCGCGACACCGGCGATCGTGCAATATTCGAGGATTAGATGCGTATTGATCTTGCGGCTCGGAAGATGAGCGATTGTTGGATCGCCCTCTTCGAGCCATTCCTTTTTTATCTGTGGGGCGCATTAGCCACTATTTGCCTTCGGAACGGGAAACGTTCGAAAGACTCAGATTGAGCAGAATCGAATGCAGAATCGCATGTATCGCGCTGTCGCCCGTGGCACAAACTATGAACTGTGCCTAGCTGAACGGTGAAGGAGCAATTAAAAGGAGGATAAATGAAGGATAAATAAGTACAGTACTGAGCATCTGTTAACAATTTACACGAGATGAACACAGTATGGGTTGATGCGTTCATACTTGGCGATTTGGCCACGCGAGCTAGCGATCGACGCTAATCGATTGCGAGATTCGCATGAAACAAAACTTCGCGCGGTCGGAGCGGCCAAATCGCGAAGTATGAACTCGCTAAGGACAAAGTATGAGCCTGGCTTTTACGTCATTACAGTGAGTTGCTAAAAAGTGAGCATCGAGTCAGTTATGTTCGACGACTAGAAAGGAGGGTTTAGTAGAGGCAATCGGCAGCTGGAAAAGGTTGAGAAACAATCGGTCAATGAGCCGTGCCTTTGATGGAAGCTCAAGGTCACCCGTGATTAATCAGGGTTGTAATAACTGAAAGGAGTATCGTGGGCTTGGGGAAGGGTGCCAGAGGACCTGGTCAAAAATGGGCATATGTTACGACGAGATAAGGTCAATTAGGGTAAGTAAAGGAATTATAGAGATCTTCGTGAAGGCCGATACTGTACATAAGGCCACCAATATAGAAGAGGCGCTTGATTTTCCACTGGGTGCGCTGCGTCAAGAGTTTAGAACACTGCTACGGTTTCGTTTTGGCCGGAAGTTGGTCGGCGACCGTGCCGGACGACCTGTTCCTGTCGTGGCTGTGGTCGTTGTTCCATTCATTGGCGGTGGTTCCAGTTTCTCACTCTTGGCCGCGGCGCCGTGCCGTCAGCTGTTCTCAGTGGTTGGTGGCCGCTGAAGTGATTACGTATTGTTGGTAATGCTTTGAGGGTACATTCAACCTCGACTGTAGGGGCGGGGTCAAGCGGACAATTGTGCCTTTCTCATCAGTGCTAGCTTCCAGAGAGAAGTGGTGCGCCAATGAGAATGACATAATGACCAATGAGCCTCCGCCCATTCAACTGTCGCGGAATGTGCCTTTGAGAAGAACAAAAAAGAGCTGTCACTTACATCGTCGTTGAATAACAGTCCAACCTTCAAGGCCATATTTCGAGGAAAATTGTCGAGAAAAAGCAGTGTGTCGTGATGTGTTGAAGTGATCGTATTCATTGTCAACCGCACCCTAAACAACTCATAGGAGTTGCCTGACCGTATTTTCTTACAATAATAATTTCAACAAAAAACCAGATTACCGTATCAGCGGCCGCCGAGCGGCTCGATTATTGATGAACTCGTCCAAATATGCCGATTTCTCCTCGTAAAAATGAATCGATCGCCGATGCTAAAAAGAAGTTTTTCATGATGATTGAGATAGGTTTATTGAATCAATCAAGAATCGCGAGCGCTGGTAGCCTTGGGCGAGCAAGTCCTTGTGCAAAACTAGAGTCACCATAATGGAGATGAAGGCTTTTGCACAAGCTTTCAGCGAGGAAGGAGCTTGGAGGTGAGTGAGATCATTTCAAGTACGGTAGTCCTATTAAGAGGACGCAGCGTCAATGTCCAACTTTGCAGCGAAATCGGTTCTGGGGCCCATTCAGACAAACCAACGCGTCCTTTCTACATCTGCGGCAGCGGGATTTCAATATTATTCCTATACAACTTGTCTGGCGGAGAGGAAGAAACAACGGACTTGTACAAATTTCGTTCGCCAGCGGATGCAGTGTGTTCAGTAGCTGGGGTCACGGTCGCACAATCCCAATTTCCCACCTTGTTGTCATCTGCCCCTCTTCAACCAATTTGGTGGAGAAGGCTGGCGCTGCCGTTAACTCAACCCCTCCCACCCTGTTGGCCACCTTTCACCACCCGAGCCAGCAAGACCATATCATGCCTCCAATCAAAATGGTGCGCTTGATGTAATATGGAAATGTGTTGAGAAACATTTCATCATAGCAAACATGTAAATTCTTTCAAAAAAATAATTAATCGCTCAGAGCGTGATTATTCTGAAAATGAATAGGTTTTTCGAGCAAGAACGAAACTGGAAGTCATCGGCTGGTCACCAGAAATCATTGAGTGGAACTGAATCTCGTTACAATACTACTATTGTGAACTGAAGTAGAAAGCATGGCGCATTCCCAGAAGGGACCGACTAGCGCCCTATGTATCATACTTTTCTATATCGAAAACGTCTTCTACTGAATATTTAACAAAGGCCAACAGCTAGTGCTTGTCCTGATCTACAAAGCGATTCAATCACGATGGTCTACGTTATCGTCAATATTTCTTTGAAATCGATGAGAAAAATTCCCCTTCCCCCCGCGGTCACTCGCCTCAGCATTCTTCTCATCAGTATCATTTTAGGTGGGTTTGGTTCAGTTTCGTTCAGCTCTTAATTTTTAACAGTCAATCACATCAGGGCTACACGCTAATTAAGTGCTAAGTAATTGAGGGCTATACATCCATTTCAATTACTATTCATTGATTTTAACTTGTTTTTTGCAAAGTATTGCTTGGCGTCATTTACGTTGGTGGAATTGAACACCCTACAAAAGTAAACGAATTAACAAAGTGAAAAACCAACATCGATTTCCGTGTTGTTCATGGTGTCCATCACGACGGCGAAGTTTTCACCCGGTGCTGCTACCTTATTTATGTGGCGATAGAGGGCGCATATTTGGTCGGTCTGAAATTGTAGCTCAAGATAATTTGTGCTGAGTAATTTCACCATCAAATTCTACTTATAATTGTAATAGTGGTCCCTTCTACTTTATTACAGTAAGTACAGCCCTTGAATGGCTTAAAGGAAGAAGTTGTTCCGCGCTGCCCCCATCAAACGTGGTTTTAAGGGTGTAATGGGCAATGTTTGTCGACAGCCCAGTTCATTTTGATGTGCACTGTTAGAGTATGAATACCCTAGAGTAGTAGGGTGCAGACTACACTCGCAGCTAGCTCAGTACCTACTACAATAACGATTTTTCAGTAGGGCGCAAGTGGCTCACAAAATAATTTGGGCGTGAGGTT